>RDPX01000421.1:9520-31273 GCA_003991215.1 Morbakka virulenta
TTGGAAAAGCTTTGTGAAAACGAGAGATTACAATCTTTGAAACAAGGAGACATAAGAGATTTTATGCGTTAAAGTACTTCCTGTATTGCGAATTTTTATTTGATTAAGTTTAAAGAAAAATATGAGTTAATACATATTTTCTGTCTTTTCTACACCCTAACCGTTTTTTTAAACTGAAATATAATTTTTAAAGCGAACTTTCTTTATCTCGAACTTTCTCTATCTCGAATTTTTCGGTCCCTTGGGAGTTCGAGATAGAGAGATTCCACTGTATCAATGTGAAAACAAAGGAAGAGCAATACTTACCCAAACTGCAATCGAATTCATAAGGGATAATTGCATTTGGCCATCTGTGGTAAGCATTGTTGCTTACTCCAAAGGAATTTTTTGAGGGGGACACATCCCCACCTTTATCTAGCACTTCCTTTTGCTTTTTTGTTAAGGACATATCTCCAAATTCTAGTCCCGATCTCGGTTGTTGAGGACTATCATATTTATCTAAAGAAAAAATATTCCAGCTTATTTTTCTAGAAAGATACACCATGTGTTAAATATGATTTAATGCCTAACGTAATTCTCTGCCAATTGTATTTTACAACTTTTCTTTAATACGAAGTGGGAATCTAGGTAAAAAAACCTTTTACTTTTTTAGAAACATTATTTACAAGAACAAAACAAAAGCAAGAAGGAAATTTCACAAATTCTATGAATAAAATTTCAAGATTATTGTGAAGGTGTCCTTTATATTCTTTAACCTGGAGAAAGTGTTTTTAACGTCTTAATTTTTGTTTTAAAAATAAAGTGTTTTTCCCCATATCGATAAATATAAAAATTGTAGGAAAGAAACAAAAATTTTTAAAAATATAACAAGACGATTACTTACAGGTGTCCCCAGGGAGACCACAGTAGCAAGTGGTGGACATAAGACCAAGCAACAATAGTCCAAACATCTAGAAAAAGGAAAAGCATTTCATGAAACAGCATTTTTATTTTGTTACGAATTGCAATTTACGATTAAAACACTTTTACGAGAGAAAGAGAGAGAGAGAGAGTGCGTGTGTGCGTGTGTGTTTGTTTGTGTGCTTGTGTGTTTGCTTGTGTGCGTGTGTGAGTGCGTGCATGTGTGTGTGTGTGTGTCTTTAATGTGTTGTTCTTTTCAATAAATATTACACTAGCTGCTTTCTTTTTTACTGTTCAGGAGTCCCAATACCATAACTTTAAAGTATTTTCTTAGCATTTGATTATGTCAAGAACGATTTACATGTACTCATTCTCTAAATAATAATGCAAGTAAAGCCAATACATCAATTATTCTTATTTTATCTTATATAAGAAAACTAAAATTAACACTGCGGTCATTCTTACATAATAAAATACAAAATATACTCAGATATGAACGATTCAAAAAAACCGACAATGTTAAACAACAATTTTAAAAGTGAATCGGGAAAAAGTGTTACTCGTATATTAAGAAAACCGAATTCTCGAAGTAGCATCTGACATTGAAAAAAGAAGAGAACAGGAAAGAAGACGAGAACAGAAAAGCAGACGAGAACAGGGAAGAAGAAGAAAACAGGAAAGAAGAAGAGAACAGGAAAGCAAAAGAGAAGAGCAAAGCAGAAGAGAAGAGGAAAGAAGAAGAGAACAGGAAAGAGCACGAGGTCAGGAAAGAAGTGAACAGGAAAAAAGAAGAGAAGAGAAAAAAAGAAGAGAACAGGAAAGAAGAAGATAGCAGGAAAAAGATAGAAAAAAAATATTTTGAATTTGGTAATCAATGACCAACATGGACGGAAAGAAAGAGATATAAAATAAGACATGTGGGAGATAGAAAAAGAAGGCACAGATGAAGGAGTAGAGATGAAATAAGGAGAATATAGATAATACAAAGGTAAGGTCGTGTTCTCTACTTTTACCTTATACAATATTACAAAAATTGAAACGTCAGCAAAAAATACATGAATACAAAACGCATCCAACAACCTTTTGACATCTGCATGTTTATCAATAGTTAATACATAATACAAACTAATATATTTGAGAATCTTAAATAAAAAACAATGACTGCTCAAAGTAGATAAGGTAGAGAATCGCATGGTATGATGTGTATTAAAAATTTTCATAAATATTAAAGTGTAGTAAAAAGTAAATAGCACGGATACTTACTTCGACACTAGTTTAACCTCCCTTGAACTCTGTTGGGAAAATCTGGAATGTGATTACAATGGCGTTTGTTTTTATAGTGTATTGACCTAATTCATTCATTGGTTGAGCCAATTAATTTGTAACCGTTTTTTCTCCCTGACCTATGTCATGTTTTTTCCATGAAAGAGCAAATAGAAAAACCCTATTAAAAATTTAGTCTTACGTTGCCAGCTGTCTAAATGTATGCTACAATAATTTTGTCAATATTCATAGCTACAGCTGTCAGCTGTATGGAAAAAATGGAAGAAACTGATTACTAATTAGAAACTCAATATTGGTAATAGCGCCTCATTTACGTGGCACGTCCTACTATGTGTACCTTGTTTGCCAACCATAGCAGATTTTATCTTCATCCGCGCATCTTTCATAGGTATTCAATGTTCCTGCCATGGCATATTATTTCAGATTCCGGTCAAGTAAGCTAGTGACTTGTTTGTTGACATAGCTCTAATTGGTTTTTATAACATTTTGTCCCTTTATTTATGTACTTTAAGATCTGGGTGGTAAGACATACCTTCGATTCAATGCTTCCTTTATCAAATAAACTGAAAATTTTTGCGTTGGTCTTGAATGAAATATAAATCTGATTAGTTTCACCACCAATACATAGACATTATTTGAAAACAAGTAGTTATAAAGTAATAAAATATTTATAATTATCGGATATAGTTTCTATAATTCAAATACAGTCATTTTCAGGTATCTCAAAATTTGTATGGGATGATAAATGTTCTTTTAATTTTCAAATGATCCCCTGGCAAAAGGTGGGAACATATTGCCTATCAGCTAACTATATTTTTAAACGTGGAAGAAAAACACAGTCCATCTTAGGAAAGGCACAACAAATATCAAAAACTAAAAATCAACAATGCTCCAGGGGTTGTATTAGTGGAAAGTGAACACACACATATACACATACACACACATGTATATATATATATATATATATATATATATATATATATATATATATATACATCGTTCGGAGTTGCAAGTTCAATCAGATATGAACAGTAAGATGTTTGATAGCCATTCCACCCAGTTTTCGTTGAGGGTGAATAGTTTCTCCTTTCCACCGGCAAGTCTAATTGATGGGCAGGTCTCAATGTAACGAAAAAGGGTTATTTTTCATACATCTACTTGTGTCAACAGTAACAAATGGGGAACAAATCGAGTACAACTACAACTCATACAATGCCGTACACCATTTTATCCTTCATGGATCTGCTAGGCAAGTAAGAGGGAGAAATCACCAAAAGAACAACAACACAACACTCAAATACCAACCACAAGACAAAGACAAAAACAAACGTATGGAGGGGAAATGAAAGATTAAATTTCTATTTTTTTATGGTTATCTTTTATCTTATTTATTTTAATTTTTCTGCTCAAGCCATCCTCTTTTAGCTAACTCTGAACTTTCATATACAATATGTGCTACAGCCTCTTCTCTTTCATCATACACTGGATTTATTGAGCTGTCTTGCTTTTGTCTTTTTAGCTCTTCTGACTCTGTAGATATAAATAACCTAGCTCTCACCATCTCCATCAGTAAAATTTCTTTTGTCTGTTCCAGATAGAAGCCAAAACTTGCGCCCTTTAGTTCTACAAACTCTTCAACACTCTCTACACCTCGTCTTTCTCCTGCTCTTTTCCAGTATAAACGGTCCATATCGGATTTGAGTTGCATACTCCTGTGATTTGTAACCAGTTTTCTGGTCTTTCTGTCAATATTCTACAGTTCACATTTTTTTCAATCAATAATTTTAGCCCAATATCGTATTAGTGATACTCCCCTTGAGTTGATCGCTTGTACTACTGATCTGCATTAACATTACTACTATTATTACTATTATTATTATCATCATTATCATTATCATCATCATTCTGCTTTGTAAACTGTACATCACGAAAACACTGCATGCTTTATATTCACTTCCAATTTGGTGACACAGGCGTAAAATGTATATCAGATGTGTATCACTTATAACAGTCAACTCTCTTATTACATTGTTAAACCATCCAGTGAAACATTTTCGGCAACTTTCACTTGAGTTCTTCAAGCTTGACATGCGCAAATGTGGTGTTGATTATACTGATGGAGAGTAAAGTCTTCGGGGATATCTTGTGAATTGCGTCAATTTTCTTCCAACCTCGAACACGTTTGGCCGGAAATGTCCCGCCGTTGCCGTAAACTTGATGTGAAAGCTGTTTTTAGTAGCGAGTTAGCGAAAGTTGTTGTTTATGAACAGGTATTCCACGCTTCTAATGATTTGGCAAAGATACTATTCAAGAAAACAGTTCGCGTTAATAGCATAAAGGCTCTGCAACTCTCATTGCAGGGTGGCTTTCTACTTATGAAAGATGTCCATTTAAAAGCTTCCCACTAGATTTTATACAGTTTGACGACGCATGAACTCACAAGATTTGACAGGTAAAGTGCAAGCATCTCCAAGTAGTGGAAATATGTTTATTCATAAGATACATCAAGGAAACCCAAAGGATTATCTAAAATAAAAACTTTAATCTTTAACAATAGCGTAGCAATTGTCTTCAACTTCAATCTGTTATCGGATCAACCATCACAACCTTATTATTAACAATTCTTTATATTCCACTCACGACTTCCTATGTTTTCTCACAAAGGTTTTTCAACAATCGCGACTTGGACAATAGGTAAAGTATTTAGTTCGCTCTACAGCTCCTTATTACCTGCGCATAGTAAACGATAATATACCTCCGCAGTCTCCGTGGGTTTTTTGTCAGTAACTGTAACGGCAGAGGTTTTATTTCAGAATTATGTACATCAGCATTTCATAAGAATTATACTTTACCTGCAACCTTTCCTCATAAGTGGCAGAAAATGCAAAGAAGATTTTAGCAGTTGTTCAGATTTGACCTTCCTGATAATTTGGGTTCAATGTTATGGAAACTGTTTACTTTCACAGACAGCAGGACGTTAGCTGTAGATGTGGTTGCATATTAAAATTAAGTTGATTAGACTGTCATTGTTGGTTCAAAGTTAAAACCTGCCCTTCAAGGTCTGAATAATGTTAGAATCCCTGAATTAGACTTTCATGCTAAGAATATTAGTGCTGTCAAATGTTTTCAAAAAGGATCGTATGTCAATTCTACCACACCATTGAACAGACTGAGAAATAGCTATCCATTGGCTGAATTTATCAAATCCACTGCCAATACATGTTTAAATCCGGATAACTCAAATAAAAAAAATATCCAGTCTACCAAAATTGGTGTCATGCCTATTCTGCTGATAACCCAGTTGATATATTTGCAAAGGGTAGTTCAGTAGGTTAAATGCAAGTTAATCCTTTATTCTTGTTTGTTCCTAGTTGGGCTTAATTCTTCTAGCCTTTATTGCCTAAAATAGGGTAACCATTGTCAATCGCTATAGCTTCTAAATTAACTCAGCGCTATCCAAAACCAATTGCAAGATTAATATTAAGATAAAGATATTTATTGTATTAGATATTTTGCTGGACAAGATAACTAATACAAATCAAGACAAATATAAGGAACAATACATTCCCCACAGTACAGTGATCACCTTAAACTAAGAGGTATGGCGCCACTCACCAGATCAACTCAATTCCTATAGCTACGTAACGCCACACTGTTGTTAACTTCCTATATTCCTAAGAAGCTTACTTTTACAACAAACGACTATGACAGAATGAATAATAAGATCTATGGCAGCCACTTATGTCGCCTTTCTTCTCATCAATACGATACGTTAAGTCAACAGGACGTAGGGGTGAGATTCGGTGTGTATGGGGGAAGAGGTTAAAAACACAATACCGAGAAACTAAATTAGGTAACTACACAGGGTGACTACCTCATTATCAATCCTTTCCTTTGCCAAGTGCAGAATACAAAACGGAATGGCAAAACTGTCTCCACTCTTCTCTGTTGCGTGTTAGTTAGTTTAGACTGGATAGAGATGGAAAGATTAGTTTTGTCCAATCTCTGATGTCAGCAACGTAACGCCATTTTGGCCGTCCAAGTCATCTTTTTCGGCGACGATTCCTACATCGAAAGGATGCTGTCGGTGTTTCGTTTATCGCGGTCAAAAAGACATAGTTTTCTTTCTTTGAGGACATTCGAGATGGGTTTAAGATATGTTGTCTGGAGAAGGCTTGTGATCGGGGTTTTCTCAAGAAACGTTTTGCCGGTCATGAATCGCATAATATGACTAAAAAACTTCCAATTTCTTTAGGGTTGGTGCTGCTAGTGTGGCCCATTCGAAGCCGTATAGAACAACTGGTATGGTGTAGGTGTTGTATATCTTTCACTTGACTTTTTGCGAGATTCGAGCTGATGTTAGGAGATTTTTGTTATTGTTGGAAGCAGCCTAGCCTAGAGCAATTCAGTGGTCTACCGCGACGTGGCTTCTACCATCAGACGAGACACGGGTTCCTAGCTATTCGAAGCTTTTTACTTCTTCAATGACTATGACGTGCATAGGTAAGTCATCTTTTGCTGCCTTCATGCTTTTTGTCTTGTTGGCATTTATTTGCAACCCAAAATCTTTTGCATATGATGACAGGACATCGACGTAGGTATGAAGTCGACTTGCTGATTCATTGATAGAAATTATGTGGTCTGAATAAGCAAGGTTGTCAATATATTCTTTGCCGATTGAGTATCCAGAGCCGGTACTGTTTTTGGTTTGCAGGGGAACAGTTGCTGCAAGCAGAATAAAGAGAATGGCTGCGAGAATATCACTTTGTTTTACACCCCTCAAGAATTTTATAGCGCGTAATAGACCGATATTAGTTTTTATGGTTGCCTGGGACAATTTGTGGAAGGCTTGTGAGAGAGTGATATGTATTTTGTTGATCGGTGTTTTACCTAGTGCTTGCCATACTCTTCGTTGACCAACGCTGTCAAAAGCTTTTGTGGAGTCGATGAAGGAAAAGCATGCCGGTTTTTATAATTTGATAGATATTTTGATTATTTGATGTAGGGATAGAATCTGCTCTATAGTTCCTCTACCTTTTTGATATGCANTGAGTATCCAGAGCCGGTACTGTTTTTGGTTTGCAGGGGAACAGTTGCTGCAAGCAGAATAAAGAGAATGGCTGCGAGAATATCACTTTGTTTTACACCCCTCAAGAATTTTATAGCGCGTAATAGACCGATATTAGTTTTTATGGTTGCCTGGGACAATTTGTGGAAGGCTTGTGAGAGAGGTGATATGTATTTTGTTGATCGGTGTTTTACCTAGTGCTTGCCATACTCTTCGTTGACCAACGCTGTCAAAAGCTTTTGTGGAGTCGATGAAGGAAAAGCATGCCGGTTTTTATAATTTGATAGATATTTTGATTATTTGATGTAGGGATAGAATCTGCTCTATAGTTCCTCTACCTTTTTGATATGCAGCTTGAGAAATAGAGATTCCGGAGGAAATGTCGACTTTGATGCAGTTTTTTGGCGAGATTTCGGCAATGATTTGTTAGCTAATTTAATTTCACTTTAAGTTGGTAGCTCTTTATGACGTACGTATTATGCTGTGCCGAAAATGTATAACGTAGCTGTCTTTTTTGACGCTTGCGTTGCAGTATAATCTTGACAGTAGCGCGAAGTATGCGATGATACGAGATATCAGGTCTGTTATTCGTCCTGCAGTCGAGCACTTGATGCCTAATGTCTTGATGGGTGGTGATGAAGTTGATTTGATTTCCATACTGCTAGTTGGGGGATGACTAGCTTCAGAGACCTTTAGCTGGCTTCTGCAAAATAGTGTTTGCGACGATTAGACTGTTACTCGCACAAAATTTGGAAGTGAGATGCTCTGTTGTTGTAATCTCCAAGGTTATGTCTGCCAATGGAGCTCTGATGTGAAAAGTGGAGTCCTCAAATCTTTGCATTGAAGTTGCGAATTATGAGCAGCTGAACCGGTTTTGGTGTCTGATCTACAATTTCCTGGATTTGTTCATAGATGATATCAATTTCGGGATCGGGATGGTCTGATGTTGGCACGTCGACTTGAATCAGATGCTTCTTGTTTGCTTTTGCTTGAACTTTCAATGTTGCTGGTCTGTCAGAGTATCCGTGAAATCCTGTTATTGAATTGCTAAACGATCTATGCACTAAAAAAACCTGTTTCGTTGGCTTTGTGAGGTAATTACCACAGGCATATATTTTATGCCTGCCGCAAATTGCGGTGAATTCAGATTCTTTTAATTTCGTTTCTGAAAGACCAATTATGTGCCATTTGTTGTCGGTCAATTCATGAAGCAGAATGTCAAATGAGACATCATTAAGCGTTCTAGTGTTATATGCACAGAGATGTATCAGGTTGGTGTTTCCCCTGATCGCTTTAGTGTCACCTGTTCACATGTCGATGATCCGGGGACCGCCTCATCTGATTTGGATTGGTTGAAAGACTTGCCTTGGTTTTGTTTGGCCTATTCTCCCGTGTTGGCTCGACATATTGGGAGAACATCTTTTAATGGCCTCTCAAGATAAGCAGGGTATACTGTAGGTATATTTTTTGGAAAAGACGATTAGGCTCAAGCACAACAGTAGGCAGCAAACTTACAGTATATCCTGTGTTTGTACAAGTCACTAGAAAGAGGTTTTAGAATAATCAAAATTTCCATTATTTCCATTTACCTTCCATGTAGGTACCTTTATTAAAAGATACCTGCACAATAATCTGGATAAATGCATAAACATTTTTGCAAAACATAAAATCAAAATCACTGCGTGTTCATAAAATAACTGATATTTCTACTTGTTCCAATTCTTTGCTTTTGCAAGGATAGCAACTGAAAAGAAGCTGTTTCTCTTGAACATGAGGCGATGCATTAGGAAGTGACATAGCTGCAGGAGATCTTTATATTACCATAGAAAGTAGTTTACTGATTTTTAAATTTAAGGCGCGTGTACGCTGATCATTTAAAATTATATTTGAAAAATTAACTAAAGATCAACATTTTTTGGTGGGCCTATATGAGAAGGAATATGACAACTTCATTATTCCCTTGGACGTGATAAACAAAAACAATGTGTAGCTGATGATTTTAAAAACTCTTGAATAATTTTTTAGCAACCTACCGTAAAGTATTTGTGGACTCAACTATCCTTACTGGTGATAATCTGTACTGAATCGTAGCACTTGTATAATATGTAATATGGATCTAGGCGATAAATCCAGCCCACATCAAACCAATGATCAGTTTCCCCGTCTTGCATGTTCTTTGATTTCGCAGACTATTTTTTTTTACTTTACATGTGGGGTTCTTGTGGTGCAGATATAGTTTCCAACTTTGCATAATGTCTTTTGGTGGTGCAGATATTGTTTCCTATGGACTATCCATTTTACTTTATGTTCCGGAAGACAAAATGACAAAAACATGAGAGCGACAAGGAACTATGAAGAAATGAAACGGACATTTTTGGTCTTTAGACATAATAGACAAAATAGAATTTTTCAATCAAAATAATTCATTTTCAGTTTTAGATATAATAAGATTTTAGTAACATCATTCACAAAGTCATGACATTCTTAATTCTCTCTCCTTAAAAAGAAGATCCCGATAGCCAGTGGAAGAGGATCTGACAGATCATCAGAAGCTCGAGGGTTCAGAGCCTGCCTCAGACAACTATGCTTCTCAAATTTTAGCATTTAATAACATTTTAATTGATGACATGCGATGTGAGACAAACACACAGTAATTTTAGATGGAAAATTCTCTTGCCCTGTCAAAGATAGAAAAATAACAGCCAAATGTATCTCATATGTCAGCAATGGCGCAATTCGCCACAGTCGACCTCAATGTAGCAACTCATCACATTTGGCTTCACTGATCACAGAGCACTCTCTGGCACTGACATGACATTAAAAGTCTGTTACTAGGATAATAAAGTCCATCACTTCACCTCTAGGAAAAGATCTATATGGTAACATTATTCACAAAGACTTTCCACATCCCATCTACTGAGAAGCAAGACCTCCGTAGCTCAGGAAACAGCATCTGACCGGCAAACAAAATGTCTCAGTTTCGGAACCCGACTGGGACAACTGCTCCTTTCAAAATTTACACCATTAAATATCACTTCAAAATAATGTACTATGACCAACTAACTATAACTACTACTAGTACAGAAATGATTGGAGACCACCAGACACAGACTAGGACTTAATTGTTAGTTCTTTGTTCCTATTTACTTTCATGTGGTTTTGTGTCGTAGGTTTTATTCTACCATAGAGATTATATGATAAAAAGAAAAACTTGTGGAAAAATATATAGAGATAAATAGATAATTTAGCGTGCTCAGGAGCAATGTCTTCCCCGTGCNTTTTCAATCAAAATAATTCATTTTCAGTTTTAGATATAATAAGATTTTAGTAACATCATTCACAAAGTCATGACATTCTTAATTCTCTCTCCTTAAAAAGAAGATCCCGATAGCCAGTGGAAGAGGATCTGACAGATCATCAGAAGCTCGAGGGTTCAGAGCCTGCCTCAGACAACTATGCTTCTCAAATTTTAGCATTTAATAACATTTTAATTGATGACATGCGATGTGAGACAAACACACAGTAATTTTAGATGGAAAATTCTCTTGCCCTGTCAAAGATAGAAAAATAACAGCCAAATGTATCTCATATGTCAGCAATGGCGCAATTCGCCACAGTCGACCTCAATGTAGCAACTCATCACATTTGGCTTCACTGATCACAGAGCACTCTCTGGCACTGACATGACATTAAAAGTCTGTTACTAGGATAATAAAGTCCATCACTTCACCTCTAGGAAAAGATCTATATGGTAACATTATTCACAAAGACTTTCCACATCCCATCTACTGAGAAGCAAGACCTCCGTAGCTCAGGAAACAGCATCTGACCGGCAAACAAAATGTCTCAGTTTCGGAACCCGACTGGGACAACTGCTCCTTTCAAAATTTACACCATTAAATATCACTTCAAAATAATGTACTATGACCAACTAACTATAACTACTACTAGTACAGAAATGATTGGAGACCACCAGACACAGACTAGGACTTAATTGTTAGTTCTTTGTTCCTATTTACTTTCATGTGGTTTTGTGTCGTAGGTTTTATTCTACCATAGAGATTATATGATAAAAAGAAAAACTTGTGGAAAAATATATAGAGATAAATAGATAATTTAGCGTGCTCAGGAGCAATGTCTTCCCCGTGCTTGTGAATCATACGTTAATTATCTTGTATCATCAATTGTTGCCAAGATTCTGGTCAATATAAAACAAATGACATATTAGTAGTCCTTGGTGGTCTTTGCAGCTCATGAACTACTTTGAATCATGAGATTATTTGACGGAAGATTTCGAAAAACGTTTGAGAAGGGTCGACAGCAGGCTCTTGGCCAATTGCTTGAATTGCTATAGTATATATTTAAAAATTCGGTCCTAAAATGGATAATAAAATTTATAATAACATCTAGGGGGTGAGATATTAATTAAATTGACTTTAATTTTATTTTAACTGCTGGGTACACAAGACAATTAAAAGATGACGGTCCTTTGTTTTAAAAATGTCCAGTATTTCAAGAAACGTTTGCCCTTTAGAAAAATTGTTTAATCTTTCTCAGCGCAGCTGATTTACTTAAAATAATCTTTCCAAAGAAGGGAAAAATTATCCATCTTTAAGTTGTAATTAGGAGAAACCGTTATCTCAATAGTAAGAAATGAATTAATGTCTCTTTGTCTTCTATTCTCAACAAATTTGATTTTGCCAAACTTCAATAAATGCAAAATTAATTTACCTTTTGTTGACTTAACCTTTGACTGAGGCGCTTTTTTGACCCCGTCAATGTTTACTTTATTTGGCAGCTCAGAGATAGTAAAACAGAGTTTGAGCCAGGTAAATAACAAGCACAGCTGGTAAGTCATTACAAAAGATATTGAAAGAAATTTACTCTTAATCCATAAACTTTACCTTTGCCAAATACTGTCGTTATGTTTTAAATTAAGCAGCGTTTTTCAAGGTTTCATTTGCTTATAACACACTCTCATTCAATTTTTTATCAATAGTGGGTTACTGTAAGGCAGCTTCTATAGAACCGGTGACCGGTAAAATAAAACAAATGCTATTTTGCCTTGTCAGGTGTAACTAACATTTCATTAGTCGATCCGGTAAAGTCACGTGATGTGCAACGTTTCCGGTTACTTGGACGGCTAAATAAAGTAGCTTCTATTCTGCCGGTAACTGGTGCAACCGGTGAAATAAAAACAAAACTATTTTGCCCTGTTAGGTGTAACTAACATTTCATTGGTCGATCTGGTAAAGTGACGTGACGTGCAGGTGAGGTGCAGTCAAAATTAAAAGGTTCTAGTTCTGCAGACTGCATCTTGGATCGTGTATAAGTAAAGGAGATGTACCACAGTGGTTGAATGAGGGTCGAACGGTTTTGGTTGGAAAAGATGTCAGGAAAGGGACTATAGCCAGCAACTATATACCAATAACATGTCTTCCTCTCATGTGGTGATGACGTCCGTCTTTGCTGCCAAGATATATCAACACCTTAAAAACCAAAGCCTCCTTCCAGATGAACAGAAAGGATGCAGGAAACAATCAAGGGAAACGAAAGATCAACTGTTGGTAGATAAGATGATTTTAAAGCACTGCAGAAAGAAGCAAAGGAACCTAGCTATGGCAAGGGTGGACTTCAAAAAAGCCTATAATAGGGTCCCTTATTCTTGGCTTCTTGAGACTATGAAAATGACAGGGGTTGCTGAAAATATTTAGAAAATGCTCTGTAATACTATGAAACATTGGTCCACCAAATTATCTTGGACAGGAACTGGGCAAGGTGACAATCAAGCGAGGATTTTTTCAGGGTAACTCGCTGTCGCCTCTCCTGGTTGTCATCATCCTGATCCCTTTGTAAAGCATACTGAGAAACAGTGAATACGGCTACCGCATTGGCAATGATGAAGTGGAGAATGAGAGATCGAATTGCACACGAATTGTACTGGGAGGTTTGCCGAAGGTTTGGAGTGGAGGTAGGAGAGAACCGGTTGGAGCACACCACAGAGAATTTGATACTAGTTGGCGATGGTAATGTTGTGCTGTACTGGAACACGGTTTAGTCAACATCTCCATACACGATAAGCGTGAGAGAACCTTTAGTCAACATTGATGTTGCAGTGCCAATGGACGTTCGAATTTTTATCAAATATGGGGAAGAAGCGAGAGAGGTATAAAACTCTGCAAGAGGAGCTTGAGCGCTGTAACCGAGCTAAAGTCAACATTGTGCCGGTAAAACATGGGAACATTATCACCTGGAATATTCGAGGCACTAGAAACATTGGAGATCCTTAATGTTGCTGCAAGTGCTCAGAATTCATCGCTTTTGGGCACCGCATCAATCTTGTGCCGTGTTCTGCGCCTCTGAGGTCCTGGTCCGGACATGAGACGTAGACATAATTACCCTAGGTTATCTAGTGACGCAATGGCGTTAAAAAAATAAAAAAGAAGTAATATACATATATATATGTATATATATACATATCTTATTGACAATGTAAAATAACTTTAACCCCCTCCCATCCTTGCTTTGGTGAATTTGTAAAAAAAGGCACTTTGATGGTCGTAACATGACGATTTAGCTCTTCTAACAATTCCTGCTTGAAAATGTGTGCCATGAAATTGACTATGGTTTACTTTAATGCATATCCTGTTTTTCTTTACCCTTATTGCTGGGTAATTTTGTACGTTCCTTTTAGAACAATTTTTTAACCCGCGTCATATCGGTAAAGCTATTTGTCGTAAGCTTAGATTGCAGACTAATTTAAGACTCAACAAGAAATTGCATTGTTTTTCTCACAAGTTCGCCTAGAAATACTTTCCGGAGTTTGTCGAATTAGAACTAGAGAGTTTATAATCGTGACAACAAGCAATGATAAGAATACTTTCCTTTTCAGTACTCCAATAAGTTTTATTGTACTTATTGAAGGCATTTATAAAACAGTTTTTATAATTTGCAGTTTATTATTTACAACAAAAATAGCGATTTGAATTGTTCTATAAATAAAAACCACCACACAAATTAGGACGAAAATTAAGCTGCTACCTGCATCAGGCTGCCATTTATTTAGACGCAACAGTTTGAGTGAGGCTTAATTAGTGAAGTATCTTATTTCAGTGACAAGGTACTTGACTATCTCCCTCCATTCCCCCACACCCCACCGACAAAGATTAAGTAGAATTTTGTCCTATTAAAACTTCGTTTCCCCGATGAAGTATACATCAACCAAAAGAGCATTTATTACTCCATAGTCGGTGTACGTCTCTTGTTTAAAATTGGCTTTTTAAGTTGTTCGACAAATCCGATCGAGTGTGAAAAATGCGCGCAAATGAATTCATAATAATTCGGTAAACTGTAAAGAAAGTCCTGTGGTACTTAGCCTGCCGAGTCCTGTGGTCTCTTCTCAAGTAACACACTTTTTGTGTGTTTTATTGGCCTTTTCAAGGTCTGAAATCGACCTCACTCATGGCCAGCCATGTTTCACCGTGAAATTGAAATTAGCGATTAGGCAGATAAATCAATGAATAACTAAATAACTCAGTAAACTGTAAAGGAGGTCCTGTGGTACTTAGCCTGCAAAGTCATGTGGTCTCTTCTCCTGTTACACACTTTTTGTGTGTTTTATTGGCCTTTTCACGGTGTAAAATCGACCTTACTCATGGCCAGCCATGTTTTATCGTGAACTGGAATCAGAAAATGGCGCTTTTTAACATTAAAATTGGCGGTTAGGCAGATAAACCAATCAAATGTAGTCACGTGACTCTAACATTGACCAATAAAATTTTCACAGGCAGAATATATTTTTTTTCATTTTACCGGTTTTACCAGCAACAAGGACACTTCTTTACTATAATATTAATTTATATATTTCCTGTTGGTTGCTAAATATATTTATGCACACAAGTATTGTAAAAGTCGTAGAAATACCAATTTGAAGCAACCAACAAAAATAATTGTCAAATTATAACACTTTAAACTATGCATTTCGTCGATTCATTGAACGACTTCTTCAGATGAAAACTGCTCAATTTTTAAAAATTTTGAAAAGAATTCCATCATTGCAGTTTAAGGTTGTTTTTTTTGCATGGTTTTCCACAAAAAAAGTTTAAAATGTTTTTCATATTTCAAATAGAACCGTTTTCCACTCTTTTACCACATTTCTCAGCAGGGTTGTTAATGATCTTATGCGTATGGCAGAATTGGTATTAATGAATCGGATGATGTTCACAAAACAGGTGGTGCAGTCTTTTTTTCCTTCCGTTTTTGTTCACCCTTGTTAATTTATGTAGAACCTGGCAACCACTGGGATGTTGCCTCGTTTTAAGTTGTTGTTAGGGAACTGGTGTCTAAAGAGTGATCTGAAAGAATTCGCAACTGATTCAAGAATCACAATAATATCACAACAAAAAAGTAAGAGGAAGTTTGTTTGAGTTGCAATTTCCAAAATTAAAAAATTGGGTTTGGATGTAAAATTGGCCAAAACATGTTGCAAAATAAGAGCTAATCTTGCCAGAAATCAGGCTAAAAAACAATTTTACCAGGCAAGTGTAAAAAATGTTGTTAAAAATGCACAAGAAAATGATCAAAGGGCTGGATTAAAGGATTCATGTCATCAGAAAAGCGCAACTGGAATACCTGGCCCAGGCTAACAAATCTTTGGAAAAAGTTCCCAGGGGAAGCAAAGTTTGAAGTTTCAGGACCAAATCAAGGCATGGCTTGGTCTTACGTGTCAACAAACTCTTTCCATGCGTGTTATAAAATAAATTATTTCGCCGATGTCAATACACCTTTCCCGAGATTTTTTTTCGCTGCATGAAAACGAGGCGGAAAAAAATCAAAACATACAGCCAGCAAGTGCTTTGAAAGAGAAAATGGCGTTTCTTTTGTTATGAGAAATTGATTGCTTAATATAAAAATGGAGTCTTCAGAAAATTATGCTGGTTCGTCTGCCTCTAGGCCAAAACAAATTGAAAAAGGCGGATTGGGAGTGTACTGCTGCATGCCAAATTGCAAAAGTAGAACGTATGACAGCAAAATGAATCCAACTGGCATTGGTTTTTTTTCACTACCCAAAGATGCTAAGCTTTATCGTCAGTGGAAACGTATAATAAATCAATATAGAAGGAAAGGAACTGGAGATAATTTTCAAATAAAGAGGACTACTGTACTTTGTGAATTTCATTTTGAGGCAAAAGACATCAAAGTTAGCTTGGGACAAGGAAGAAAAACTTTAAAGAAAGGAACTGTACCAAAAATATTTTCTTTTAAACCAGAAGTAGTAGATTCAAAGAGAAAATCTCCTAAAAAACGATTGCTAAATGAAGATGAAAATTATTTTACAGATTCTGGTTCAAGTACCAGTAATGAAAACGAGGAAGATGAAAAAGAAAAGGAAATTAAACGTTTGAAGTTAAGAATTGAGGAACTTGAACATGAAAATATATATCTTAAAACTGAACTTGATAACCTAAAGACAAATAGTTACAATCATGAGAATTTATCTAAAAATGAAAAGTTATTTAAATCTGAAACTGGTTTAACAATTTCCACATTCAATGAGTTATATATATTACTAGATGTCAAGGAAAACTGTCACAACATAAAATTTTATGACTCAAAAACAAAAAGTAAAGAAAAGTTAATATCACCAACAAATAAAAAACAGGGACCAAAGGTGAAGCTTAGACCTAAGGATCAACTTCTGTTAGTACTCACGTGGCTCAAAGGTGGCTTCAGCTTAAATCACACATCTTGGCTTTTTGATATATCAAAGTCAACAACATCAAGGTACATAATAACATGGATCAACTTAATGTACTTCACTTTAGGTTCAATACCTATATGGCCTTCTAAAGCCCAAATCCAGGAAACTATGCCAAAAGTTTTTAAAGAAATTTATCCATCTACGAGATGTATTATTGATTGCACTGAACTCTTTTGTCAGAGGCCATCATCATTGGCAACTCAAAGTAGCATGTACTCATATTATAAAAGCCATGTGACATATAAAGGACTGCTTGGTATTGCCCCTTCAGGAGCAATTACTTTTGTAAGTCAGCTTTATGAAGGTTCCATATCAGACAAAGAAATTGTGGAACGTTGCGGCTTAATCAATCCAATTCTTTGGGAAAAAGGAGACAGTCTCATGGCTGACCGAGGCTTTACTATTAAAGACCTTTTGAAACCACTGGATGTTGAACTTAACATACCTTCATTTCTTGAAGGTCGTTCACAATTATCTGAAGATGAAGTTAAAGAAAGCCAGACCATTGCTTCTGTGAGGATTCATGTCGAGCGAGCCATTAGAAGAGTAAAAAAATTTAGACAAGTTAGAAATGAAATTCCTTTAACACTAAATGGATCGATTAATCAAATATGGACAGTCTCATGTTTATTGTGTAATTTTATGGCTCCTTTGATTCAAAAAGAAGATTAGGGACTTTGACAAAGTTTCAACCACAGGTAACTATGAATTAATTTCAAAAGGGAGGAATTTGATACTTAGAAGACAAATTTTGTGAAATTTTACTGAAGTGAAAGCAATTTTTTTTTTAAAAAAAAAAATACAACATTTTTTATCTGAAGTTTTCAGGTCACACAAAATGTTTCATTTCTCAGTTTTTAAAAGACAGAATTTTCTCAACATTGCTAAGTTTTTCTGAGTTAGAATATATATATATATATATATATATATATATATATATATATATATATAAATCTGTAACATTTCAGTATCAATACCGCCCTTCCCTTTGAAAAACATATGTATATATAATTATATAAGTATATAACTATAAACATGGTAGTAAATATTGCTTGTAGAATCTAGTTAATCTTTCCACTAATGTTGCAAAGTAAGGTTCATCAAATTCACTTTGTGAAAATAATCCTATATGCACTGATTTGAAAATGGTTAGTTCAGATGTCTAGATAAGCAAAGATTCCAATATTTTAAAGAACAATTGTAAAAAATAAATGATTTGGGCTCAGCAGCGTTACAGGAATGCGCAGGGGTCTGGAAATGAAGTGTTCAGTTGGAAAGCTAAATATTAGTAACAAAATGATATGCCAAATAAAGAGAAAAACTTGCAGCAAGTTATAAGTTGCATCACTTATATTGATATATTCATTAAATAAAATGATTAAAGAGAAACCAATTCATTACCACGTCTGATACCAGGTAAATGTGAATCCGATTGAATGCAATAACTTTTACTTAGAACCCGAATTTAAAGCCCCGAGGATGGGAGTCGATCGTTTTTCTATTTGACTAGACCACGATTAATGGATATCTGCTATTGTTTTTAGATTGTAAAAATTTATTTCCTTTTTCATTGTCGCTTCTCTTACTAAAGACCTTGAGGAATATTAGAAAAAACGATTTGTCACTTTTCAAAGAAGAATCTTTGCCATTGCGCTGTAATTTGAGGTTTGGATCCCGTCATTACAAATGTCGTTTGTTAATATCACCATGCTGGGAAAGAAAATTCTAAGTAGGGCAGTTGATTCTAATCAAGTTGTATTACGTGAAGTTCTCTCGACTTATTTGGGAAAAAAACACGTCTCGTTTTTCATCTCGTGTCACATATAGCTGCAGCAAATTAGTCAGAGCGAGGGAAGTGAGTGAGGACAACCATATTACAGTTGAAATTTGTTTAAATATTTCAGCGTCTCCTGCAGGGGGTTGAAAATTAGCCTCACATTTTGGTTTAAACATTTCAGCCTCACATTTATGAAGAGGTTGCGTGATGAAGAAACTAAATGTTCCACGCATGGAAATAAAGTAAACAAAATGACGTCTGGCACATTGCACAATTTATTCTGAGTGGTTAACAGATCGACAACCTGCAAGATTAGGACATTTTGAAAATTAACTCATCAAACTGAGCATCTTTTGTTTTCATATGAAATCCCGAATTTCAACTTCTTCTGCCTTAAATTCTGACACGAAGTTTCAACGTTCTCCAAGGCTTCAAATCGCTGTTGTTCATCTGACAGACAAGATTCACACATGTTTGAAATCGGCTCGTCAAACTGAGCATCTTTTCATTTCATATGAAATCACGAATAGCAACTTCTTAAGCCTTAAATTTTGACACCAAGTTCCAACATCCGCGAGGACACGTTCCACACCTGTTGGTGTTGACATCTATTTCCTAGTTTTGAAAAGTATATGTAGGGTCAATAGTATTTATCAGAGATCTTTCGTATTTTTATACATATTAACAGTCCTAAACCAAGCAAAAGGGCTAGCAATGCCGGCAGCTGAGCAGTCGATTTTATCTTTTGTGTCACAATGGCTATATCATCTACACATCAGTAGATAGAGTTTTTTTAAAGGAGTGTAACATACTTTCTCTTTTTATTTCCAGAGCCTCAGTTGACTGACGGTAGCCTAGACGAGGACTAATAATAATATATCTCTCTCTAATTAGGTATAGAAAGATGCAAGAAAAGGTACGGATTGGGAAATTTGACCAGGTCATGATTATGGGCATATTCAAGACATTAGCTTTAATCTTAGAAGGACAAACAGGTCCTGTTTCTGTTATTTATTTCTGAAATTTGCTGCTGTCTGAAATCTTTGTTTTTTTCTTAAGAGTAGTAAATTCATTACTCAATAGAAGAGTAGCTAGTCTAAAAATATTTATGTTGTTTTGCGCCCTCTATGTTTTTCATTTTACATCAAATAGGTCTCTTGCTATTTGATTATTAACTTCTCTGCTGTCTCAGACCGAAAGAAAATCCCCCAATTATGAAGATTATTTGAGACCCTAAGCAATCCTTTTCAAATTT
This sequence comes from Morbakka virulenta, assembly GCA_003991215.1. Classification (NCBI taxonomy): domain Eukaryota; kingdom Metazoa; phylum Cnidaria; class Cubozoa; order Carybdeida; family Carukiidae; genus Morbakka; species Morbakka virulenta. The sequence goes on from RDPX01000421.1 coordinate 29,565, forward strand.
GAAGATAAATACATCTATTACTACTAAGGAACACAACAAGAAAGTATGCTGTTTATGTCAAGTTTTCAATAGTCAAATCTATTTTATTATTCCCTTACTTTTCCTGACAACAAAAGTATTACATTGGATCAGAATGATAACTGGTTCTTTTTTCACATCCAGTTATACTTTTCGTATCATCCGTTGTAATGGATTCTCCACAGTCTGTCTATTCGTAGTTGACGTCTTTGTATCGGTTTTATTTGCACCAAGTAAATCCCTTGCCGGATACTAAATGGTATGTCAGTAACTGATTGTTTAAAATGGATAAAAACAAATTCAATGCATAAAGAATAAAAATTCATAATAGAAATAAAATACAATACGTTTATCTTTAGTATTTCCATTAAAATTCCTTTTCCATAAGTCAGTTGTCTGAGTATTGAACAGGTTTTACACTTTCTCATAGAACGTCGATTTATTGCATATACGTTTTGAAAATATTTGTCTTTTAGAATATCTTTAAATGTTAACCTTGTTTCTGGGTCAATGGAATGGAAAGTAACTTTGAAATGATGCGTTGAAAATCTAAAACAGAATGGTACAATAAGGCTAATAACAAATACATATTTGTCAATGAAAAAAGAAAATATTAAAATTTTATCTGACATGACAAATGGTAAATTAGGAAATACTATCATTGACTTTGCAAGCACTGAACTAGAAGAATATGACAGATAAAATATAAATTTTTCAAATGTATGATTGGAAGATTATTTAGTTGTATGTGTCCTACTACTGTCAAATTGATTTGTGAAAAGAAGAGTTAACTACTTGTATTGGTATCTAGTACAAGTGCAATAAGTCTATTTATTCAGAGCTCTATTTACTAGATCAACAGTATTTACAGTTTCATCGAAAATGAGCAAAAGACTGCGAAATATATTTAAACAAAATATTCTACAGTGGTAAAAGTTGCAAAATATATCGAATCAAATAGGTGAATAAGTGATCTAGGCAATACAAAATACAATTGGCAAAATTGATAATAAATAGTAGAAAACAAGTAAGGTAAATAAACTATTGGTGTTTATTTTTTAGGCATCTTCCAGCGTATCTTTTAACAAAGATTTAAAAACAATAAGTAAATCACCACTCTCAACTAAAGCGTGAACGTAAAATGGCTCAATAATGAGAAGGCCAAGCTGGGCTAATCAATGCTGCATTTTATTAATAAGAAATCTAAAATAGCATTTCGGCTACGGCTATGGCAGAATCTTGCTATAGAAAGGGGTGACAACCCTTGCCTCCGGAGTTAGGGGAAAGCAGGTGGAACCGGGTAACCGTAGTCCACTAAGGGGAAATAAGGCGTCCTCTCCCGACTTGCTTAGTCTTGGGGTGATACCTTGGGCAAGTATCAGCAACACCTTAGCCTCCCCTATCAGGGTTACGATGAAGACGTCGGCAGCAGGGCGTCGGATGTTTCTTCAGGGCGGAAGAACTCTCTAGTCAGAGTCAACGGCTTGGAGTAACGCAGCGGCTAGGCGGATGATCTGTCACGACACAGACAACGACTAGGTGTCATATACCATTACAACATGGTACTGCGCGACAGAAGGCAATGGCAAACCACTGCCGTATCTTGCCAAGAACATTATGATGACAAACCGAAAACCAAGAAAAGCAGATAACGGCGTCAAGGGGATTGTATCCCCGAGGAGCAATCCCTC
>RDPX01000421.1:61907-106018 GCA_003991215.1 Morbakka virulenta
TAGGTGTCGTGAGCGTGGATCTCTTGTTCTGAAGGGCTGAGTACCGAGTTCTTACTTTGTTACTTAGTCCTAAGGTCTTGGGTGAAGCCTCGCTACGGAGACCGTTTTAAGCAGAATGGGTCACCTAAACTGGGAAACCTAAACAGGCACCAATTGCAAGTTCATGTGCTGGTTTTTTTTATGTACATCAATATCGCACACACTTGGGTGTGATGCATGCACCCAGTTTACCCTTATCGGGCTGGTAGTCGGATGGGTTTGCTGGGGTTTCTACCCCTGAGTCCCCCATGGGCTCGTATTGCTCCACCACTCAATAATAATAATATGGCCTTTGGTATACATTACAACATGGCTTTTGTTGTTTTTGTTACCAAACAAGACAAGAACAAATATCCAGGCTGAATTCAAGCTGCAATACCAGACTTTGTACTAGTACTAAGATATCTTTCTATATATTGTCAACTATCAGGTTAGGAGTGGGGAGTGCCATAGTCATGAGTTGTTGTTATTCAACAACAAACGTTTGAGCAATGTGCCTTTCCTCATTGGCTGTGAGGCGGCACTTGCAAGCTTGAAGTGATGTTGCCATCTCAATTTGGTTTTCTATTTCATCTCACTCTTGTGGCTACAGTAAATGTGCCTGCATTCAACTTACCTGGCATATTGCTGGGCGCTAAATGTGGGGTTTTAACCCATCCATCACTAGGTGGTGTGTTACCACTCGATAATAATAATAATAATAATAATAATAATAATAATAATAATAATAATAGTTGCTAACGGTTCGCCTTTCGATCAAAATTTCTTAATGTTTGTTTCAAACCCAACAGTAAGTTCTAACAATAACAAATTGTCACCTTTATCCACGTCAAGTCAGGTCGTTTTCTTCACCAGTTATAATTGACACGTTTGGGTAACTATCTTTGTCTTCGAAGACTTCTAACTCCTTGTAATTTATTGTTTTGTAAACGGTAAGTACAATTAAATCATATCTTCACTTATAGTTTAACTGGAAAAGTGCAGTTTTATAGTCTTCGATGATATGGCCCACGGTTTAATGTCACAAAACTTGTAGGTAGAATAGTTAGATTAATCCAATTTGATAGTGTTTGTTCCACTGTCTAAAGTATTGTTGAAATATCGTATGGTAAATTTGTAAATCTTTATTTGGAGCTGACCTATGACCTTGGATATAACTGACCCAATTACGAAGCTTTGTTTATTAAATTTTCCATTCGATAACTTTTTTGAGATAGATGAATCTGCTTTAACGCTTCACGAATTGAATCGAATTGACTATATTGTACATTAACTGTTCCCGTTGATTGATAAACGTCAAGAATATTAGGATTATTGGGTATGCTAAATTTTTCTAAATTCCACTTAGTACTCGGTGCATTTTTGTAGATGTTTTATACCGGTTATAAATGGCGGGTTTGGGTAGTTATCTATGTCTACAAAAGTTTCTAACCCTTGTGATTGTATTGTTTAGTAAAGGTTTAGTAAAACTGAACCATGGCTCCAAGTAAATCTGAATTTTACATCCTCCGATGACATGACCCTGGGTCAGTTGTCGACACAAAATTTGCAGCCAGAGTAGTTCAATTTACCCCATTTGATCGCTATTGATTCATTTGCCAAAATATTGTTGAGATGTCGTATGCTAAAGCTGTAAATATTTCTTGGGAAAAATCTACGACCATTGATATATGAAGTTACTGTCATGGTATACCCAGATTGATTTAATAACTAAGCTTTGTATAGTCAGATTTTTGAAAAGATAGCTTTCATCGAAAAGATATATCTTCTTTAACGCTTCACAAATTATGATTGATGGATGTGCCGAGTTTATTTCTACGTATGCAGCGGGACCGGGTGCGTCTTATAGATGGTAACATAAGTCAATGTCCAAATTTACGTATGGATTGGGTAACAATATTTAGTGTTCTATTTACAGGTATTTTAGCCCATAGAGTTATATGTTTTGATATGATATTGTCAATATTATTTTTCATCGAAGTATTTGATATTTTGGTGACTATTAGGTGCTAACTGGTTTTCGATAGTGTCTATTGCTGGTAAAGCCGGATTCAATGATTTTCTTTGCTCAAAATAAATTTCTATTAATTCAGTAATGTAGTAAAAATAATATTGTATAGTAATAATAATAATAATAATAATAATAGTTTATTGCCTCGCGCTGAGTACGGCTACCATATTCTAACAGTGTTTATTACTCAAGTAACGCACAATTTCCTTGCAAACAGTGGCATTCTCCCCCAAGAACAATAAGGTTGCAAGCAAAACTACTGTGGATGTAAATTACAGCTCTTAATGGACAAAACGATTTTAGAAAACTGTTGAAAGAAAGGTAAAAACCTCATAACAGTTTGGATAGATTACCGCAAAGCGTTTGATAGTGTTCCTCCTGATTGAATGGTCAAAAGTCTTGACATTAATAAGATCTCTCCCGTAATCTCCAACTTTCTCAATAACAGAATGGCAGGTTGGAATACGCTTCTTCTTCTTTCACATTTAACGGGTACTAATTAGTCCAATAACATCAGAATTAAACGAGGTATTTTTCAGGGAGACTCGCTTTCTCCCCTTCCATTTTTAATTCCTCTTTCTGATGAATTGAATAACACTGGATATTGGTTTAAGATGGTTGAAAATTATTAATCACCTTTTTTATAAGGGTCATTTGAAGTTTTCTGCCAAAAGTGATCGTGAATTAGAAGGTCTCCTTACTACTGTTAAAGAATTCAGTAATGACATTGGCATAGACTTTGACTTGGACAAATGCTGCAAAGCGACTTTCCTTAAAGGAAAAACTCTCACAGACTTCATCCATAAATCATGATATTAACACTACCATCAAAGCGTTAGATCCAGACGTAATTTATAAATATCTAGGCGTAAACGAAGGGGAGGGCATCAACAATGCCAGTGTGAAAGAGAAGAACCATAAAGAATATTATAGATGCATGGTTATGGTGCTTAAAACCATAAAAATGATAAAAAACTTCACTCTATTTGTAAAAAAAATAAAACGTTTGCCATTTTATTTGAAATCGACCGCCAAGACCCTGTCGAACAAAACATTCTAACAACAAAAGCTACAAAAACTGACAAACACAAGGCTAAAAAAAATCGGAAACCAACAGCTTGCTGATAAATGGAGCCAGAAACCTCTGCACGGTAAGTATGTTCTTCGGAGTCGCTACGCTGACGTTGACTAAAATGCTACCCACCAGTGGCTCCGAAGTTCCAGCCTGAAGGCAGAGACTAAAGGGTTAATAATCACAGCTCAAAACTAAAACCTTTTCACAAGAAACTACCAGGCAAACATATTGCACAATGATCCAGACCCCAAGTGTAGATTCTTTGATCAATCCATAGAGACTGTTGATCACCTCGTCCCCTGTTGCCCTGTACTTGCCTCTGGCGAGTATGTGAAGCGGCATAACGGTGTAGGACAATACATTCATTGAGGAATATGTCGATACTATCAAATACCTGTACCTCCAAACTGGTATGAACACAAACCTTCACCAGTTGTCAACTCAGAGGACTTTACAATTCCTTGGGATTTCCGATTAACACAGATAGGACTTTCCAAGCCGAGAGACTCGACATAGTAATCAAAGATCAAAAATCAAAAACATGCACCTTGATATATATGAGTATACCAACTGACTGAAATGTTGGCATGAAAGTGTTTGACAAGCTTTGCAAGTATAAGGACTTGGAAATTTAAATTCAAAGGATGTGGAAACTCAAAACCACAACTATCCCCTTGATATTAGGGGCATAATGAATGATGAAAAAAGGCACACAAAATATTTTTGTTAAAAATTAAGTTTGTAGTTTTCTTTTTTATCTTTGTCCCTTAAATAATTATGGTAAAATTAAATGTAGTAAAGAGCATGTTAATGCTTTTTGAGAATTCTATCAAATAAATAGTAAATCAATGAGACTATTTCAGTTTACCGAAGTTTTTCTAAGTCAAAAATATTGTGAGGTATATGTACTCAATACTTGGCATAAAGCATTTACAAGTGGTAACACATCATGCTTGTTTATACAGTACTCACAACATACGCTTATTAATAAATTTGTTTTATGTTTGTTAGTCATCCGAAGTCAAAAGTAGAATAAAGTAGAATCATCAGTGGTAGAAGCAGCTTTACTAGTAAAACTATAAAGGAATAATATCAATGTGAAAACAAAGAAAGAGCAATACTTACCCAAACTGCAATCGAATTCATAAGGGATAATTGCATTTGGCCATCTGTGGTAAGCATTGTTGCTTGCTGCAAAGGAATTTTTTGAGGGGGACACATCCCCACCTTTTTCTAGCACTNAGTAAAACTATAAAGGAATAATATCAATGTGAAAACAAAGAAAGAGCAATACTTACCCAAACTGCAATCGAATTCATAAGGGATAATTGCATTTGGCCATCTGTGGTAAGCATTGTTGCTTGCTGCAAAGGAATTTTTTGAGGGGGACACATCCCCACCTTTTTCTAGCACTTCCTTTTGCTTTTTTGTTAAGGCCATATCTCCAAATTCTAGTCCCGATCTCGGTTGTTGAGGACTATCATATTTATCTAAAGAAAAAATATTCCAGCTTATTTTTCTAGAAAGATACAGCATGTGTTTAATATGATTTAATGCCTAACGTAATTCTCTGCCAATTGTATTTTACAACTTTTCTTTAACACGAAGTGGGAATCTAGGTAAAAAAAACTTTTACTTTTTTAGAAACGTTATTTACAAGAACAAAACAAAAGCAAGAAGGAAATTTCACAAATTCTATGAATAAAATTTCAATATTATTGTAAAGGTTTCCTTTATATTCTTCAACCTGGAGAAAATGTTTTTAACGTCTTAATTTTTGTTTTAAAAATAAAGTGTTTTTCCCCATATCGATAAATATAAAAATTGTAGGAGAGAAACAAATATTTTTAAAAATATAACAAGAAGATTACTTACAGGTGTGTCCAGGGAGCCCACAGTAGCAGGTGGTGGACATAAGACCAAGCAACAATAGTCCAAACATCTAGAAAAAGGAAAAGCATTTCATGAAACAGCAGTTTTAGTTGTTTTTATGAATTACAATTTACGATTAAAACATGAGATAGAACTTAGCACGTACTGTTGTATTCTAGTAGTCAACCTTAAGAAAATAGGGGTTACCTGCATTAACGGATGCAGATACTATAATTCTGAAACCACAATACTTAAATCAGTTGGGAAAAAACGTTATATTCAGTTGTTGGTAGTCAATTCAGGGATATGGAAATGGGGACTTTTTATTTCAACGTCATTTTCCTGGTAATTGGGCTCAGACAATGCCCTTCAGAGAGACTTTGTTGTGAGAGCGATGAATTTCTTAGCCAGATGCACTTACTGACGCCAACCAACGGCCTTTTCTTTTGTAATGTGCCAGAGTCTTGTCACGAGCTGCAGAGATTGAACCTGAAAGCTCTTGGTTACATTACAACTGTGCTGTCCATGGTTGGTCAAAAATGAAGGAAATAAAAAATGGCCCACCAAAAGACACTTATTTACAGGGTAAGTATCATTGTCTATGATTTCTTCATTTGACAAAAGTTTTCAGTACCAAATTTAAGGGAACCTATAAAATTAAGAGAGAGAGAGAGAGAGAGAGAGAGAGAGAGAGGGAGACAGAGGGAGACAGAGGGAGACAGAGTGTGTGTGTGTATGTGCGTGTGTGTGTCTTGAATGTGTTGTTCATTTCAATAAATATTACACTAGCTGCTTTCTTTTTTGCTTTTCAGGAGTCATAGGAAGAAGAGGACAGGAAAGGAGAAGAGAACAGGGTAAAGATGGATAAAAATGATTTTGAATATTTTAATCAATGACCAACATAGACGGAAAGAGAAAGATATAAAATAAGATATATGGGGGATAAGAAAAAGAAGGCATAGGTGAAGGAGTAGAGATGAAATAAGGAGAACATAGATAATACAGAGGTAAGGTCGTGTTCTTTATCTTATACAATATTACAAAAATTAAAACGTCAGCAAAAATGCATGAATACAAAAAGCGTCCAACAACCTTTTGACATCTGCATATTTTTCAATAGTTAATACATAATACAAAGTAATATATTTGAGAATCTTAAATAAAAAACAATGACTGCTCAAAGTAGATAAGGTAGAGAATCGCATGGTATGATGTTTATTAAAAATTTTCATAAATATTAAAGTGTAGTAAAAAGTAATTAGCACGGATACTTACTTCGACACTAGTTTAACCTCCCTTGAGCTCTATCGGGGAAATCTAGAATGTGATTACAATAGCCTTTGTTTTTATAGTGTATTGACCTAATTCATTCATTGGTTGAGCCAATTAATTTGTAATTGTATTTTCTCTCTGACCAATTTCATGTATTTTTTTCATGCAAGAGTAAATACAAAAAGCCTCTCAAAAAATTTAGTCTTACGTTGCAAGCTGTTTAAACGTACGCTACAATAATTTTGTCAATATTCATAGCTACAGCTATCAGCTGTATTAGCCACTTCATATACGCAAAAGAAACTGATTACCAATTAGAAACTGAATATTAGTAATGGCGCCTCATTTAAGTGGCACATCCTACTATGTGTACCTTGTTTGCCAACCATATCAGATTTTATCTTCATCCGCGCATCTTTCACAGGTATTCAACGTTCCTGCAATGGCATATTATTCCAGATTCTGGTCAAGTAATCTAGTGACTTTCTGTTGACATAGCTTTAATTCCCTTTTTGTAACATTTTGTACCTTCATTTTGATGTACTTCAAGATCTGGGTGGTAATACATGGTAAGACATGCCTTCGATTCAATGCTTCCTCTATCAAAAGAAAAATATTTTTTGCCTTAGTCTTGAATGAAATTGAAATCTGATTAGTTTCACCACCAATACATAGACATTATTTGAAAACAAGTAGTTATAAAGAAATAAAATATTTATTAATATCGGATATAGTTTCTATAATTCAAATACAGTCATTTTCAGGTATCTCAAAATTTGTATGGGATGATAAATGTTCTTTTAATTTTCCAATGATCCCATGGTAAAAAGTGGGAACATATTGCCTATCAGCTCACTAAATTTTTAAACGTAAACGAAAAATACAGTATATCTTAGGAAAGGCACAACAAAGATCAAAAACTAAAAATCAATGCTCCAAGGGTTGTATTAGTGGAAAGTGAACATGAACATACACATACACGCACACACACACACACACACACACACACACACACACACACACATATATATATATCGTTCAGAGTTGCAAGTTTAATCAGATATCAACAGTAAGATTTAATAGCCATTCCACCCAGTTTTCGTTGAGGGTGCATAGTTTCTCCTTTCCACCGGCAAGTCTAATTGATGGGCAGGTCTCGACGATGTGTTTGGCGGGGACTACCATGTTGTCAAACACGCAGAGCTTATTATTCCACTTGGAATTACAAGTGAACACAAATGGACGAATTCTGTAGCCTGACGTGAGCCAAAGGGTGAAATCCAATGTAACGAAAAAGGAGTTTTTTTCAAATATCTACCTGTGTCAAGAGTAACAAATGGGGAACCAATCGGGTACAATAACAATTCATACAATGCCGTACACCATTTTATCCTTGATCGATCCGCTAGGCAAGTGAGAGGGAGAAATCACCAAGAGAACAACAACACAACACTCAAATACCAACCACAAGACAAAGACAAAAACAAGCATATGGTGGGGAAATGAAAAATTAAATTTCTACTTTTTCATGGTTATTTTTTTTATATCTTATTTATTTTAATTTTTCTGCTCAAGTCATTCTCTTTTAGCTAATTCTGAACATTCAGATACAATATGTGCTACAGTCTCTTCTCTTTCATCATACACTCTGGATTTGTTGAGCTGTCTTGCTTTTGTCTATTTAGCTCTTGTGACTCTGTAAATATAAATCTTTTAGGAAATTAATTTTTTTCTGTTTTTAAACTTTTATATATTTTTTTTATTAGGATTAGTTGCAATTCTGCGGCACTGTTATCAGCAGCTCAAAAGGCGCAGTGTGGAGATCTTGAGCTACACCCTGATTTCCAAAGAAAATTTACAATTGAACGTTGTGATACTTTATGGAGCACAGAGTTCTTTGATACAGCCAGAAATTCTCAAAATTTTTCTTTATAAAGAGGATTTGGGGTTAAGAAGCAGAATACAACTGGGAATATAGCGTAGTAATTAGTAGGCCTTCGTTGCTCAGGGTGGATCATAGAATAGCATCCTACTTCTTTCTGAAGGAGCTTTGTCATAGCCCTTTTTTGCAGCTTCAGCACCAGAAGCAGTGCTTTGCAGGTTTGACCAGATGCTGTAGAATAATTTTAACTATAGTTACAATTTCATTTCTAAATTGGGAATATAAAATATACTAAAAATTACTAATTGATAACTAATGGGTAACTTAAAAGGTTTTTAAGTGAGGAAGTATGTTTAACCCAAGATTTTTTCGCTATTTTAGAATTGGCAGCTGTGGGAAGTTGATTCTACATAATTACAATTTTTGCATTTCAGAAATACATCCCTTATGTTCCATCTTTGCAGAAATCCTGCTAAAGGAAGCATCTTATCAAAGGTTTTTAAGGAGATGTTATTTTCTAGGCGTGTTGAAAGGCCTTTATGGATTATTTTCTATATTTCTGAGGTAGGAATATAAGCTTTAGCTAATCTTATTGTTCTCTCAGTCTGTGTTACAACAGAGTTTGGCTGCAAATGTGTTCACAATACTTCGCTCTTGACAAGATTAAGGAAATTTAGGTTTTTTTCTATCCATTGAGAAGTACTTATCATACTCTAAATATAACAAAGATGCTGGAAAAACCCAATACCGTGGCATAAATTGCGATTTCGTTTGAAAACGTTTGAGATTGTATGCAAAGTTAATTGTGCTGCCACATACCTTTCTGACCAAATGATTCAAATTAGAACCTCCTTGGTCGACGGGGGAAAGGCTTTGAAAGAGATTTATGATACTTTTCCCTGAAAAGGGATCAATAATTTTAATTTGAACATTCTAATGGGGATAGAAAGCACTATAATATGGGTTTTTAAAATGAAAGGGCAAGATTAAGTACTATTCCACAGGTGAATGCAGACTCTTGGTCCATGTGTCCAACCTTCTTATCAGTTTATCAATTACTAGGTCATATCTCAATTACATAATTGATGATACCTCTTAGCTGTCCAAAGGAAACAATAAATACTCTTGTTGACTGAACATATTATATATGTCAATAAGGCAATTGGTTTTTTTGTGCATATGTCCTATCATGATTCTTTTAGCACCTGCTTTTATATATGCTGGGTCTTTCATTGATGGATCCCTTGGTAAACAGTAGGCCTATTTTTGTATTTCACAGATATCCATCTATTAAAGACCCGAAAGGAAGCAACAGATGAAGAAAAAGTGGGAACGAAAGCATGCAAGACACCATAAAGTGCAAGACATACAGATACCCCCTCCAGGACCCTCTGTTGGAAGGCCCTTCCTCTTGGGTTGGTCTTCCCCTGTCCTGTATGGTTGGGCCCTATAGCCAAAGCCCCCACCAAGGAGAGACCAGAGCTCAACACTTGATCTTAGTCAAAAGGCCGCGAAGCTTTTATTTATACTGAGACAATGCTTAGTGTAAAGGACAGAACAAAAAAAATAAAAGTAACTTATATAATGGGCTGAAGAGTGACAACAGTTGAAAAGATACGATAGTCTACCTTTAGATCTAATGTGGTGCAAGTTGTTACTTGATCGAATAATGATTCTGCGATAAATCAATAAGGTAAGGCACCCTCTTTTGAAAAAGAGAAATGCAAAAAATACAATCTTGACCCCAGGGATTGCATCATCATCATTATAGGTGTCTTCGCCAATCTAGTGTTTGGTAAACTTGTATTCTCATTGCCCTCCAATTCGATCTATTTTTGGCCAGATCCCAAATTTGTCGCACTGGGCCAAGGTTGAAGTTATTGACGGATTGCATGGTGTAGATTGAATGAACTATATTTTTCAAGTACCGACTGTTAAAACAAAGGTATTATTGTATTCAATAGTTTATATATGTCTGTCATTTAACTACATATTGTTTTTATAAGAAACTGGTTAATAGAAAAGTAATACTTCACTGGCCAAAAATTGAAAAAACAATAGCACTAGAATGAAGAAAAAGGCTCCCTTGAATTTAGTTTGTGAAATGATGGATTGGTAATTTTAAGTCAATTTTTTGTCAACAGTTTTTATAGGTTTTAATATTTCTTTATTTTCTTTTGAAAAAGATCGTGATTTGTGACTTTGTTTTGCCTGTTTTTTTTCGCTGACAATCTGCTGTCATATCCATTTAAAATGCTTAACTTCAAAACAATAAGGCAATTTTAGGTCCCGAAAATAAGAGACCAACTGAAAAGCTTTTATTACTTAACGCCTTATTTATGTTACATATATCATTATTATATTCGTTTTATTTTCTTGCGAAGACAAATTTCAGTCGTCATTCCTCCCATAAATTATTGTCGCACACAGAGTATGAATCTCACATTATTCTGATTTTATGTAAAACTGTCTCATATTTCTTTTTCAGTCCAACTAAAAAAACAATAACTAAAGGACAAATCTCAGCTTTTAAAAGTTAACAATCGAAATAGCTGTAAAAATCCTTAAACTTCACATTTACTACCAATAGAGAAGCAGAAAATGTGCTAGAAAGCGACTGGAGAGGATATTTCTCTGTTGTTGTTTTTTCAACAGGGTTCGTGCGTTCGTTTTTGTGTCTCGGCTACAGCGTTTCTGCCCAGTAGCGGGCACATGATATTGCCGATGGTGTGGGCTCCTCTAAGTCAGCAAAGTTGCAATTTGGGGCGTCTGGACATTGCAGGAGATAGTCCATAGTCTGTGTGGCATTACAGCTGCAGGTGTCAGATGTTGACAATCCCATTCATTTCATGAGAGATTTGCATCTACCAGAACCAGTACGTAGCCGGTTTAGACGGCGCCACATTGACCAGCCAAGATCGTGGCCAGTAGGAAGTTGTGGTATGGGTACTGCGCCTCTCCTCTCAAAAGCTTTTGAGTTTGGAATTCATCCCTTAGTCCCTTCCACATGGTTTCTCGTTGAGATTGAGAAGATGAGATATTTTCATCTCGTATGGACAGGAAGCTATATCTTGACTTCAGTCGAGTTAGAGGTGGGCCATGGTTATGCAACAATCTCATCGGAAATTTGTACTTTTCAACAGGACCAACCATGACTCTTAACTGATATCTTTTCTATCAATTTTGGTAATCAAGTTATTTGCCACATTGGCGAAATCAAATCCATCAGTTCCTAATTATTTAAAATTGATTATAACAGTAATAATTAATAGCAAGTTGAGTGAACTTCCAAAGTCAGGAAATGGGAAAGACGGAATTAGAAATAAATTGAAAAGGGTGTACAAGTATTAATTCGTTTATTTCCCCCAACATGAAAATCATTTCGGTTTCTACACTTCTTTAAACTACTGCTCTAACTCTTTGGGAGACAAAATATTGACAGGAACTGACATAAAATATTTTAAACACGATCGTCATATACCTTTCCAGAAGTTAAATCCGTCAAAAGGGACTTTCAGTCATTATTTGCTGCATTTTTAGAACATTTTGTGTGTTAAAAATAGTTGTTATTATTATTATTATTGTTGTTATTATTACTTTTAATATTATTTTAATAATTAGACTCAACTAATAACAATAATGCTCAACAGTTAAACTGATAATTATCAGCTTAGCTGTCGAGCAGTGGAGTGCAGACGTCTCTGTACACGGTTCTCGTTTAATCACAAAATTTTTGCCTAATTTTTAAATATTACAAGTACAATTTTATATCATTCGACTTGACGTTACACAAGGACTTTATTGGGAAAATGTTTGAGTTTAGTTTTCGATAGTCTTTGACATTCTTTGTGGTTTGTAGTTTCTGTGGAAACGAATTTTAATCGGTTAGACACCATATCTGTAGATGTAAAAGGCGGTTACAGGAAAACAATTGAAATCCCAATGGAGAAATCAACATGCCATTGATTAGGAATAACAATAAAGGCAGTTATACCTTTAATGTGACAACTGGTGTTAAATGTTCATAAGGCAAATTGTGTAAAGGATTGAAAGGCTTAAGAATTCATCAACGGAACTGTAGAGTAATCAGAGGCTTTGAGGAAGACAAGTTTGAACAAATACCTGAAGATATTTTAAACAATAGTGACCCAACAACAGTTTTGTCAAGTGGAGAACAGCTTGAAATTAAAGAGGGTTACGATGGGAAATATTTGATTCTCTCTTCTTATTACTATCCTGCTGTACAGTTCACTTTTGTTCTTTACTTCATATCGAGGACTTTCCGATCCATTCGCACCGTTCCAAGAAGGCGTGTTTTCTGCAGAGCATTTAATCCGTTGTCCAGGTCTATCTTGTGAATGCTTTTTCTAAACTATTTGCCGCAGTTGCCAAAGCCCCTACGATGATTGGTAGGATCATGGCTTTGTCAACTTCTCTGTTTCAACATTTCAAAATTTCATATTTCAAGTCATTATAGTATTTTAGCTTTTCTTTTTGTTTTTTCTTCTGGTGTCAAAGGGGCATGCAACATCAATTACGAGGCACACTTTCTGTTTTTTTTATCTAGAACCTAAATATCTGGCTTGTTATGCTCTATTCTGTTTTCATTTTTTACAGAGATGTCTCATAACAACTTTAAAATTTTATTTTAAGATTTTGCTTAAAGTGATATATGCACTTCTAATAACTAAGGTTAGCAGCGAAAGCTATGTCATATTATTTCTGGATTTATGATTTAGCTGGGTTTCTGAAAAGATGATTAGGATCAAGCACAACAGTAGGCAGCAAACGTACAGTACGTCCTGTGTTTGTACAAGTCACTAGAAATAGGTTTTTAGAATCATCAAAATTTCTTAATTAACTTGTATATAGGTACATTATTAAAAGATACCTGCACATTAATCTGGATAAATGCATGAACATTTCTGCAAAACATAAAATCAGAATCACTGCGTGTTCATAAAATAACTGATATTTTCACTTGTTGCAATTCTTTGCTTTTGCAAGGATAGCAACTGAAAAGAAGCTGTTTCTCTTGAACATGAGGCGATGCATTAGGAAGTGACATAGCTGCAGGAGACCTTTATATTACCATAGAAAGTAGTTTACTGATTTTTAAATTTAAGGCGCATGTACGCTGATTATTTAAAATTATATTTGAAAAATTAACTAAAGATCGGAATTTTTTGGTGGGCCTATATGAGAAGGAATATGACAACTTCATTATTCCCTGGGACGTGATGGACAACAACAAGGTGTAGCTGATGATTTAGAAAAAAATCTTGAATAATTTTTTGGAACCTGCCGTAAAGTATTTCTGGACTCAACTTTTCTTACTGGTGATAATCAGTACTGCATCGTAGCATATGTATAATATGTAATATGGATCTTGGCGACAATCGAGCCCACATCAAAACAATGACCGGTTTCCTCGTCTTGCCTTTGCATAAGGTCTTTTGGTGGTGCAGGTATTGTTTCCAATGAGCAGTCTATTTTACTTGGTGTTCCAGAAGACAAAATGGCAAAAACATGATAGCAATAAGCAACTATGAAGAAATGAAACGGAAATTTTTGGTCTTTAGACATAATAGACATAATCAAGAATTTTACAAGCAAAATAAGTCATTTTTAGTTTTAGATATAATAAGATTTTAGTAACATCATTTACAAAGTCATGACATTCCAAATTCTCTCTCCTTAGAAAGAAGGTCCCGATAGCCAGTGGAAGAGGATCTGACAGATCATCAGAAGTTCGAGGGTTCAGAGCCTGCCTCAGACAACTATGCTTCTCAAATTTTAGCATTTAATAACATTTTAATTGATGACATGCGATGTGAGACAAAGACACAGTAAATTTAGAGGAAAATTCCCCTTGCGATGTCCAAGATGGAAAAATAACAATTGTATCTCACATGTCAGCAATGACGCAGTTCATCACAGTCGGCCTCAATGTAGCAACTCATCACATTTGGCTTCACTGATCACAGAGCACTCTCTGGCACTGACATGACATTAAAAGTCTGTTACTAGGATAATAAAGTCCATCACTTCACCTCTAGGAAAAGATCTATATGGTAACATTATTCACAAAGACTTTCCACATCCCATCTACTGAGAAGCAAGACCTCCGTAGCTCAGGAAACAGCATCTGACCCCTAAACAAAATGTCTCAGTTTCGGAACCCGACTGGGACAACTGCTCCTTTCAAAATTTACACCATTAAATACCACTTCANTCACAGTCGGCCTCAATGTAGCAACTCATCACATTTGGCTTCACTGATCACAGAGCACTCTCTGGCACTGACATGACATTAAAAGTCTGTTACTAGGATAATAAAGTCCATCACTTCACCTCTAGGAAAAGATCTATATGGTAACATTATTCACAAAGACTTTCCACATCCCATCTACTGAGAAGCAAGACCTCCGTAGCTCAGGAAACAGCATCTGACCCCTAAACAAAATGTCTCAGTTTCGGAACCCGACTGGGACAACTGCTCCTTTCAAAATTTACACCATTAAATACCACTTCAAAATAATGTACTATGACCAACTAACTATAACTACTACTAGTACAGAAATGATTTGAGACCACTAGACACAGACTATGACTTAACTGTTAGTTCTTTGTTCCTATTTACTTTTATATGGTTTTGTTTCGTAGGTTTTATTCTACCATAGCCATTATTTAATAAAAAGAAAACCTTCTAGAAAAATATTTACGGATAAATAGATAATTAAGTGGGCTCAGGAGCAATGTCTTCCCCGTGCTTGTGAACCATACATTAATTATCTTGTATCATCAATTGTTGCCAAGGTTCTGGTCAATATAAACAAATGACACATTAGTACTCCTTGGTGGTCTTTGCAGCTCATGAACTACTTTGAATAATGAGATCATTCAGCGGAAGATTTCAAAGAAAAATTGAGAAGAGTGGACAGCAGGTTCTTGTCCAATTGCTTTAATTGCCATTGTATAAATTTAAAAATTCGGTCCTGAAATGGATAATGAAATTTATAATAATATCTTGAGGGTGAGATATTAATTAAATTGACTCTAATTTTATTTTAACTGCTGGGTACACAAGACAATTAAAAGATGATTGTCCTTTGTTTTAAAAATGTCCAGTATTTCAAGAAACAGTTGCCCTTCAGAAAAATTGTTTAATCTTTCTCAGCTCAGCTGATTTACTTAAAACAATCTTTCAATAGAAGGGAAAAATTATCCATCTTTAAGTTGTGATTTGGAAAAACCCTTATGTCAAGAGTAAGTAATGATTTAACCTCTATTTGTCTTCTATTCTCAACAAATTTGCTTTTGCCAAAGATCAGCAAATGCAAAATTAATTTAACTTTTATTGACTTAGCCTTTGAATAAGGCACTTTATTGACCCCATCAATGTTTAGTTTGTTTGGCAGCTATAAGATGGGAAACCAAAATTTGAGCCAGCTTAATAACAAGCACAGCCGGTAAGTCATTACAAAAGATATTGAAAGAAATCTACTCTTAATTCATAAACTTTACCTTTATTAAATACTATCGTTAAGTTCCAAATAAAGCAGCGTTTTTCAAGGATTTATTTGCTTTTAACACATTCTCATTCAGTCTTTTGTCAATAGTGGGTTACTATATTAATAATTTATATACTTCCTGTTGGTTGCTAAATACATTTACGCACACAAATATTGTATAAATCGTAGAAATACCAATTTGAAGCAACCAACAAAAATAATTGTTAAATTATAACACTTTAAACGATGCATTTCGTCGATTCAATGAACGACTTCTTCAGATGAAAACAGCTCAATTTTTAAAAATTTCGTTGTCTGTCAAGTTTGTTTTTTTCCTCATGTTACACTTGACAATCTCATTGTTTTCTTAGTCCAGTAAGAAAGTACAAGCATACTATCTTTCTCTGAGGGACACACTGATGTCTAAATCATCCTCCTACCACGGTGTTCAATTACACTTTTCATTCATAATTGTTAAACCTTATTGTTGTAACAATCAACAGCTCAGACAGATCTGTGAGCTATTCTTAATGCAGTGATGCAAAACCTTTGAAGAAAACAATTTTCGCCGGCAAAAAGTTTTTGATGACTCAGCGAAAAAGAATCTAAAGGGATTTTGTGGTCCTCTCTCATCCTCATTATGACACTTACAACATGCAAATATCTCTTTGACACATACAATAAAAAAAATACAATCACCGGTCACTGTTTCATACAGGATTACACCACATGCCCAGGCAGTAAGCTTCTCAGCAAAGACTGGTTTCGAAACATGTGTCTTTGCTGAATCATTCTGAGGAACAAATGTTTGTACTGAGAGTTCCTTCCACTTTTCGATTTCTCAATATTCGGGAGGAGTTGCTTTGATATTTGCCAAAAATGAACAGTAAACGGTGACTTCGACTTGACTGTCTAGAAGATCATTCCTACAATAGTATTTTTTCTAATTGTAAAAAATGCACAGTCACAATAGAGTATGACCTGCACATTAATAAATGCAATATTCATCATCATAGATAGATAGCCATCGTTTAGAGGACACCTTATTAATGTTGATATTTCCTCTTCACTTCATTTCTAACCATCAAACAGATATTAAAACAAGTCGCATGAAAATCAGGAGAGTAGTCAACCTGCACAACAAAACAGCAATATTCTTTATGGGTGTATCTTCTCTCAAAAGACATAAAAATAATCTAAAGTACATCCAAAGATAGAAAAAGATAGACAGTTAAATGTTGTTATTTCTCCTTGACTTCTTTAGTTACTACCAGTTCATAATACTGAAGCACAAAACCATAAAATTCAAATTCATTCTAATTTTTCTACAATCCTTTTAGAAGAGTAGGTTGTGGTATTTTGTATTTTAATCAATAACTACACTGAAACCTCTGTCAAATAAAACTCTGATTATATAATCAAACGTTTTTCTTTAAAAATCAATAAAAATATTATGTAGTTTAAGAGACAATCTTGAGTACAATATAGTTTATTGTTTCACTGAATTTTCATATATATATATATATATATATATAACAGATGTATGAGTAAGAAAAACTCTAACTTTATAGTACTCAGAGTTTCATGTCTTTCACAATCTTCAGCTGTACACAAAAGCTGTTGTTGATGACATTTCATATTCATTTATTAACATATATATATACATATATATATATATAGAGAGAGAGATGTCAATATATATATATATAAATATTTATATAAATATAAATATAAATATATATACACAAATATGTATATATATAAATACACTTTGGAATTTACTAATAACTGTTAAACTTTTAAATAAACTAGATCATTTATTCTTGTAATGTAAATCCCTAACACAGGTTACTTTTTACTACATTTGTAGTTAACTATGTCTTACTGTTGTCATTCATATCATAATATTACGTCAACTTATTTCTAACCATTTGTAGAAGTGCTTGTCAAATATTTTTGCCATGATCAAGGAAATGAATAAAATAAACAATATTGCAAAGAAAAATTCCTTATTTTGATAACGTTAGCAATCATCTTTCAACAACTAAAAAGAAACACTGGTATCTAGATAAGCAATGGTAAACAGAAGATTAAGATACAACTATCGTCAAGAAGAATGCTTTTCTCTTTTAGTAATAAAATACTTATACCCAATATTATTATTAACTAATTACAAAACATTCTTATATTATATCTCATAATGACAAGAGGGTTTCACGATGCAGGCCTGACCAAAGTCATTAATTTTAGAATCAAGTGTAGCCGGATGTACTAGGACATTGAAAAGGGAAAACTCATGATGCAAAACTTTTCTGTCAAGGCAGTGTATCATACCCCTTGCCAAATTCTTGAATATCATCTTACAAAGTCCTCATTAAGATGTGCCACTCCTCTTTTCTCTTGTAATTCTTCTAGACAATCCTCCAAGCTGATGTAGCCTATTGGTCTCTCTAAGAACATGACCACATATTCTTTGTCCATGTCGTAACCGTATATTCTGACAAGTTTAGGATGGTTATTCAATTTTTTTGGCAGGTACACTTCCACAGGAATTAAACCATTTGCCTAAAAGAACAAAATATATGGTATTTATGCACATTGAATCGAATATTTATGAAAAAAAAAAGATAAACAAACTGAATTCTACAAAGTTCTTCGACATTTTTTCCTTTTTCTCACACTCGATTCCTTTCTTTCATTTGCACTAATACGTAAATCCTCTTAACAATTCTCAATTTCATTACTGCCATAACTATAAGAAATGGTATAAATATATCCAGCGTCTTATTATTATCATAATAATAATGCAACAGTGGAATACCACTAAACCACGAAATAACTTGAGGCATGGTGGCAACGTGGACTCCAAAACTCTCCCTCTCCCATAATTAACGTTTATTTCAAGTAAACAATGCATATTTACTCTAGAAACCAGGCTGTTTTAAATCCTGCCTGATAAGGCAAGTCTGAGTAAGTGCTGTATCATTTTGAAACACATCAAAGTATACTAAGCACAATTAGCACTATAACACTAAAACCATATCTTTCAAATTTCAAGGCATAGAGAAGAATTAGTAAGAGCTAGATTATTAACAGCCGTCATAATACTGAAGTAACATGTGAACATGTAGCTGATTTCCAAAGTTCAAACCTGACACTAGTGAGTCATTGATGATACAAAAAAATAATTTCAATGTTAAACAAATACAATAAATAATCCTCTTAGCTATCAGTTAGATATAAAATTGAACAAAAACCAAAGTGCTCTGCATAATTCCTTGGATATCCACATAACTAAAATAATGCTTTGCATCATAAGTCATCATGAAACGCAAACACATTTTCGACGTTTAGCTAAAGTTGGCTGTTGTCCAGAGGTTACGAAACGGAGAGACCTGTACAAAAGTCTGCAAAGTAATAGGGGAGCCTGAGACACCACAGTGCCAAGCTATCTCAAGAGTATGAATTTCAAAGATGTGTTATATATAGGATTGTTAGAAGATGAAGAACAAGAAGTGGAAGAACAAGAAGTGGAATCGGAGCCACAACCATCACCCAAGTCAACCTCTAAGCTGGTAAAATGGTTACAATACAGTATTGAATTCTATGAGAGCTCAGAAAATCAAGTAAAAGCCTTACAACTACAGAATGCCTTTTGGACTGAAAAAACCCAAATTCGATAACAGAAAAATACAACTTAGCATCAATAACTTTTTAAATTAAATTTAATCTCATTATAGAATATTAACATTTCAATTGTATTTTAAAACTACACATGTATTATAAAACTGCTATCATAGATGTAATTAAAATATAACAAAATTATTTGACATTCCCTGTTATATATTTTTATCTTTCACAAATCAAATGTCATCATACTTGAAATATTTTGCGCTTGAAATTGACATCATCTTGTAATATAATGTAACATCACTTCAGACGTACGTTAAGTCACGTACCACTTAACCCACGGTCTTAAAATTTGTCTCCCAACATTGGTGGTTGAACTGTAATACTCTGTATTAATCAGTATCATGATCACAATCATTGTCACTGTTATTATCATTGCAAGTATATTATATCATTGTGATGCCTAATGTATCAATGATTATAAGATTAAGACTTACCTGACGAATCCACTTCACATGTTCTCTTAGCTCCAACTTTACAGCAACCTATAGCAAAGACCAATGACTAAGCAAGTCATAAATGCATTCTCTTATTATTGGCTTATTATTGGTGTTTTAAAATAAAACATAGATTAAAATGTCGTTTTTGTAATGTTTCACTTTTTTGAAACTAGCATTATATGTTGTTCTGACAAGACTGGTATTGCTGCACTGTCATTAAATTCACTCTTCGTTTTATTATAACGATTTTTTTCTCAGGTGTCATGCGTTTTTAAAACATAGCAATATATTGATGCTCTGTTGAGGGAAAAACAATTGCATTTTTAGTTTTGTGAACAACATTACGTTATTTCATCTACGCAAATTGAGATGTAGAATATAAGGATAAAAAGACGAAGGATATCAATTTTTGTATAATAATACATCCACTATATTCCCAATTGAATAAATCTTCTATATATCTACTATAACTCTATATTGATCTATCGACTAAGCTTACACAACCTATTATTTTCTTTACGAAGGTTCTTTAAAAGGCATTCTTGTACGTTCTATACAATAGTGTTTTTTCAATAATTGCAAACATTTAACTCATTTTATGCAACAAAGTAAAGGTACAGAATAAAAGGGCGTTAACATAATTTGCGAGGCAATCGTAAAAACATTTCTCTGTTAATTTTTTTCTTCTTTTCTTTGCTTAAATCATAAAATGAAGTAGTGTGAGCAAGGACTGTGTCAGCAAATTTAGCATTTGTACAACAAATATTTTGCAGAGGAAAAGACATTTTCAAGAGTGTTTTTTTCCCGATCTTGTAGGGTCGTGGCAGAAGAGGCACTGCCAATTTTTAACCCAAATTTTAATGATGAATAGTAATTTTTCGCTCTTACTATAGCTACACGCCTCAAATCAAAGGAAAAAAGATAATATTTAAATAATGGAATTAAAATTTGATATAAGATAACTCAAACCTAGTCATAAAGATCTTATAGGATCTATCCTCCAATTGGAATTGGCATATCTTTAATCATCTTCTAATACTAACAAGCTTCTTATTTATTTTCTCTTGCTGTGTCATTCCATAGTATTTTTCATTCTATTGTTGATGATACTGTTAGTATCTTAATGAAAGTTTGTAGTAAACAAATTTGGTATATATATATATATATATATATACCAAATTTGTTTACTTCATACATTCATTAAGATAATTAATATATATATATATATACATATATATAAGTAAAGAAACAAACGAAAATAATAGAGTTCTTTTGCTACCATTTACAACGCTCGATGAAAATCCAGAGCGAATATACAAGGTAAAAGAGAAAACTCAAAACATTTGTATAGAACATAAAGCTTTATGTCTTACACTCATCAGCTATACTCTAATACACTAATGTATATATATATATATATATATATATATATGTATATATATATATATATATATATATCAAAAAATTATCATCAGTTATTCCAAGACTGAGCTTGAATGTGCTGACTGCAAATATATATATACTGCTCAGATCAAAGTTCATCGTGTTGTTTTGCTCGCCGATCTCGGACACAAAATACAAAGTTACAAATGATCTGCAGGTATCAATAAATCTCAAGGAGAAATTGTTCAAAGGTTGTCGAGAAAGTGAAAGTTTTGGATTTAAATTTTTTGATTACTTGACTACTTTAATTAAGGCATCCAGTCTGTAATATTATCTATGTAATATTACAGACTGGTAATTATATTTATATTTCAAAAATTGTTCACTGCAATGGAAGTGCAGAACATCATTCGTTATTTACCAATGCAAAGTTACGGCAGCGAATCAACCAACAAAATGCTACATTGGGCTGACCGAAAAAGAACTTAAACAACGATTTAATGGTCACAAGCAGTCCTTTAACAACGACAAGTACAAAAATAATACTACGCTATCAACGTAAGTTTGGTGTTTAAAAAAGCAAAATTTAAAACCTTGATTTAATTGGTCAATCGTAAAACATGTCAAGGTATATTCAAACTTAACAAAAACTTGTCCATTGTGCCTGCAAGAGAAATGGAAATTCTAAGTTACGGAAATAAAACTGAATTGCTAAACAAACGAACCGAAATTGTTTCCAAATGTCGACATATGAATAAATACACCCTCGCAAATTACATATCAAAAGACTGACAATAGATAATGATTTTCTAATGCCCGTTTCCTGTTTTGTAGTTGCACCCTCAATAATTCTTTTGTTATCAATAGTTGCTTTTCAAAAGGTCAGGTTACACAATTGTTTGTATAACACCTTTGTAGAAAATTTTTTTCAAGTGATTATTTGTATACAGCTGAAGATTGTGAAAGACATGAAACTCTGAGTACTGTAAAGTTAGAGTTTTTCTTACTCATACATCTGATTTTTATAAGATAGCTCCCACGTTTTAATGTGGTAGAGCACTGTTGTTGATAACATTTCATATTCATTCAACATATAATGCATAACAAGGAGAACGGCATACAACACAATAACATACAAAAATATATAGAAGCATTGTAAAAAGCCTTAGATTATTGTAAGTTATTGTGAAAGATATTAATTATGCATTTCGGGGATATTAAACTTGGTATCCCATGCAGCATAAACAACACAGAAAGCTTCTTCTCCTAAAATGCTGTCAATCATATTACCTCCTGGATGCTTCTAGAGTCACTGGTAGAAATGAAAAGAACAAATTTATAGAAAAGAAAGATTTAGTAAAGATTCTCACTGCAATGAAAATAAAGATTGGTAGAGGTTTAATGGTAATATCAATGATGGTAACATGTATAATCTGATTTTATTTACATAATATTTACAAAATACGTTAGTAAGCTTCAGTTTGCCTTTATTGACCAATATACTGCTTTCTTTAAATTGTTACTGGACCTAAAGTATTGGGAACTCCGTTTTTGTTCTACTCTTGAAGTGGAGGTCTGTGGAAAAACATTTATACAAATTCGATTGAGATCTGTGTCTACGTTATCTTTATCTATTGCAGAGGAGTATTTAACAGTTTGCTTCAGTTAGCGAGTCCAAATATCTCAAACACTTTAGATCTAGTTTTTGACTGGAGTTCAACATAGGTGTAATTGAAGTCAATATATCTACGATATTATAGATAATGCTTGCCAACTACTTCTTGAGCACATAGGAAAATCATTCATTTAGACTCTCTTGCAGTACGATTTATTAGTACGTTTATTATATTATACACGATGAAGAGTTCCTTTAACCTTTTAAGTCGTCTAAATTAAAGAAATACAAGACTCGATGTGCACTAACAGTATTAATACTTGGTAACATAAGATATATATATTACTACATTTAATATTTTGTTTGACATTGAGAGGAAAATCTTATAATATGATATAAATAGCCATCCTTTTCTTACCCAAAATATCAGGCAGATTACTTGGCTTCCTTGTTTTCTTAGGCGGTTCTTCAAAAAATTGGTCACTGTTAATGTAAAGTAATATCAAAGTAAGGGTTTTTTGGGAGACAAAAACAATGGAAGGTCTAAATATAGTTAAGCCCTTGTCTGTGGCTACCTGCAGCGAAAAGGATCGACCTGTCCTTTAGACCAGTAATTAAAACCAGACAAAGTACTTTATTTTAATTTCAGACCAATGCTGAGTAAATTTTGTTGTATGAAAACTAGTTTAATTAAAGCGGTTTTAATCCAGGCTAAGGCTTAGTTAATTTTGATATGAAAAAATACAGGATAGATTATCAAGTCATCATGAATTAACAAGAACTAATTTGAGTTAAAATAGTCAAGTGGTACCTAGCCACCACACTCATCAATTTATCTTTAGAATATTCAGATCACTTTTTTAAGTAATTGGTTCCATTTGCTTAAACCCCATATATGGAAATAATGGAAATGTATTAAGATTGGAAAGCTTTAACTTATGTAAAAGATATAAATTATAAGAATATCTATATACTCTTTTCTGCAAATAGATATTGCTACAAAGGTGAGCTTTATCAGCTTAAACAAACTGAATATGTCTTAAGAAATAGATAAGACAACTTGAGATGAAACATTTAACATTGGCCCCATGCTTTATCATGTTACAAAAACACCTTATTTCAGTCTAAATCCTTACTTACCTATCGGCTTCATTCTTCTCGTTGCTTTCTTCATATATCTACAGGATGATTAATTGGCTTTCATAAGTAGAAGGCATTAACTTTTTAAAGTTTCATGGTGTGATATTATTATAAATGTTGGGTCTTATTGTTACTCTTGAAAGATATAAAATAGGTATGGTGCTTAGCCCTTTTTCATTCATATTCTGAGATGGTTTCTTCCCATTTAGTAAGGTGCCATGGCCAATTATTCCAGGTCATGTTTATTTTTCAGGTCACCTTGCAGGAGTACTTGTTACAACAAAGATGCTCGCGGATAGCAGATTCAAAATAGCCAAGCTTTGATCCAGGTATGATCTTTCTACTACATTTAGAAACCTTTGTCAACTTCTTTGCCATAAGAATAGCAAAACCTTTTGTTTAAAAGAACCTTGTATTTCTGAATTTTTAAAGACTGCGTCTGCAAATCCAGCTTCAATCAAGTAAAAGAGGTGAGGTCTTTTCCTGAGACCTATTGGTTTCTTAGCCTTCCTTTTGTACTTACTTGTCTTGAACAGGTATTTTACCGGGACAAGACAATTCAGGCTGGTTTTCAGAGATTCAGTATGAAGACCTTCCTTGTCAGTGAAAGTAGCTTGAAAGTAGTTTGAAAGTAGTTTGAAAGTAGTTTGAAAGTAGTTTGAAAGTAGTTTGAAAGTAGGTTGAAAGTATATTGAAATTAGTTTACAAGTAGTTTGCAAGTAGTTAGCAAGTAGTTTAAAAATAGTTTGAAAGTAGTTTTTTCTAGCTTGTCGAAGCTTTGCCAAAATTACTTTTTGTTTTCTTTTATTTATGTCACTATCACTCACTCTAACAGAATAATACCAAACCTAAAAGAAGAACATTTCTCCGTCTTGAGTGAAACTAATAAAAATAGTATTAATAAACATGCAAATTGTTGTGCTGTATTCTGATTATGCCTAAGCATTGATTACCTTTGTTTAATTAAAGGAGATCAACAGTGAGTAGAAAAGGTAGGCTAGTACCATGTACACAAAACAATGCTTATGTTCTTACTGTTTGAACTGTAGAGATACTTGATTACTTTTCTAAAATCCTAAAGCATAACATTAGTAGGCAAATTAAAAGTTTGGATGTGTTTCACATTATTTATCATAACCAACCCTGTTAATAATTCTAACTCAAAAGAAATTTCAAAGCCTCCCTTCATTAATAAGAATGAAAAGCTGCTCTCTAGACAGATTAAACTTTAGTATCAGAGGGATTTCTTATCATATCAGTTGCTAACTGCTTTCTTCTCCCTTTTTACACTTAACTGTGCTACAGTACTGTAATGTCTTTAGAAATATAAACTCATTCTTATATTTTATCATATATATTACACTCCCGTAATATAAACAAAAAGTGAAGCTCACTTGCAATTTATTTGATGAATTTTCATCTGGCATTTTGCTTTCTGTTTCCAAACTGATTTCGTTGGAAGCTTTTCTATTTTGAGCAAAAACAAGAGGAATGCCTAAATAGAAAGGTAATAGAAAAATACAGCTCACTCATAAAGAATTACAAGATACACTTTATTTTGAACTTCTCTCTATGCCTTTCAAAACTGAAATATTGTACTGAATACGAGTATTACCCGAATGTTTACTTTTGAGTGTTTTTATGAACTATTTAAAATAATACTAAGATACCTAATATTAACCTGTATAGAATTCATTTGGGTCAGTCAGGAAATTTGTGACTGTATTTCTTTTGTTTGTATTTTTACTTTTTAATTTATACTTATTAATTCCATTACCTCATTATAATGAGTCTCACATTTTAATGCTGGATATCTCAACTAAAGGATACACGTTAAAAATATCAATGTTAATTGTTGCTTCATCTGCATGATTGTGATTAATTTTCAATTCATATTCTTTGTTTCTTGCAAATGTTTAAAGTTGTTCCAAACGTTAACAGTTTTAAGAATGAAATTAAGAAAAGAAAAGAGGATAAACATTCATTCTCAATCACAGATAATTAACCTTAACTGCATATCGACTTTTTCTTCTACGTGTGTACTCGACAGGATCCATAAGTTAGGACATAATGTCGATTGGACCAGTGAAATATTTAGTGCAATGCCGACAGTGTGTTCATGTATTACAAAATTTTAATACAAACATAGTCAACTTTTATTGATTAATGGGTGAGAGAGCTTCGTGGAAGAACCCTATTGATGTTGAAGTCATGATACTACAGAGATATGCATTCCATGCGAAGACACCCCTAGGAAAACACGAGTTCTGATATAATCAGATAATTGCTATGGTATATTGGCATTTGTATTGGTGTTACTTTCTGGAAATTGTTCGGATCATGGGAGTCAGCAAATGTTCAGTATTGACTGCAATCATAACCTTTTTAAATAGCTTTATACTGGGTATATATATATGCGATGCTTTAGGCTGTCCCATTTAAGTTGATCAATTATTTGGGACACACTTTTAGGAAGCTGATGCTTTTGAAGGACAAATCATATGCACATCACTAGCACTTTCTATATTTAAAAGATAATTTTTAATGAATGGGTTCTAGACAGTGGGACAATGTTCAAGACGTGGATGAATAAGCGAGGAGTAAGACCTTTGTTTGATCTACCTAGAAGAGTGACGGCATTCCTATAAAAGGCAAATTTGACATTTTTAGTAGGCCAATAATGTCTTTATCCGTGAAAAAATACTGGAATTACTCATTGAATAGATTAGCTTTACCTAAACTGCCAAATACAATGTTCCCATTCCTCCCTTAAGTTTAAACATGCCTGGTCAATCTTCTCTTTTAGACTTGATGAACTTTCAAATGAAGTTTTCCTTTTTCTTTTTGTCTCCTTAAAAGTTGTTTCGGCATTACAAGAAGTTGTGTTTGATCTCTTTCTCTTCTGATAGCCTAAGAATGGCTTAGGATCTTGGCACTGTTTGGATAGCCTCTAGTTCTGTCTAGAGTTACTCTTTATATTGCTAGTGATACAAAGATTTAAAGGCCTTGAACGTCTTAGATGAGATGTGTGTCCCTAAGAAATATAAAAATTTAGTACTAAATCTGTCCCTATCTTCTTTAGCTGCCCGAGATGTTGAGTTACTCTTTAAAAACTCACACTGCCAAGACAATATTGTAGCCTATATTTCTTAAGCATTTTACTTTTTGGAAAAAAAGATTTTCAGTAGTGTTTTATTTATAATCTATGGAATAGACCCCACTGCAAATGAAACAGAATCATGGTCACTTATGCCAGAAAACACTTTACAGTCTTGAATTTAACCTAGATGAGATGACAGAAGTAGGTTTAAGCTGTAAGTATTTCCAGATCTTTTTGTAGCTCTTTGTTAACTTTTGATCCAGAAAAAGCCATTGCAGATACCAAGTAGAAAGGAACATTTCCCTCTTTTCCAAGTATAGGGTTTCACTGATTTTCTTGATCCATCAATATCAGCTAGTTTGAGATCTACTGCTAATATGACCATCATTTTTTTTTCTTGTTTACCAAACTAGATCAGTTCTTTAAGAGGCCAGGAAGTTTACCAGCATCAAAACCAGTTGGCTTATAAAAGGAATCTATGTTAAACCCCTTGAGATCATGTATAGTAAAGTCTGTTGATACGACCTCGGTTTCTTTTCAATAAAGTTACATGGAGGTGCTATAATGTCCTGTATGATCATTATTAATAATTCACCTTTTCACCATTTATACTGTCTTTCCCAAAGATTGTGGAACTTCGACGATTATTGGTTGTTCAGGTGATGTGAGCTTCACCTGAACAAGCAATAGTGTGATTCAGTTCCTATAATAACCTCCAATTTCTGGCTCTCTATAATCACTTCAAGGTCATTGAGGTTGTTGCTGAAGCCATTACAGTTCAGGAATAAGCATTTAATTTTTGGTCAGATGTTTTTGAGGTTTTTTGGTTAGCCGTCTCCTCTGCGGATGAGGCAACAGTGGGAGACACCAAATATGTAATATTTTCCTCAGGATGAGAAGAAGAACTACTGCTAGTGTCTCCCAGAGTGACCTTCAGTTCATGGTACTTGTTTGAAGTAGTAGTAATATTAAAGGCATTTGGAAGTAAGGGCTAATATTTAGAAATCCACATTCATTAACAGTAGACCCACGTTAGATGCTTAGTTACCATAAGCAGTGTAGACAGATGTAAGCAGGTGTACACAAATTGAGACAAGTTAGTGGTAGCATCCATCACAAACATCAAATTGGCGACAGCACTGGTCCCATTTAGCTCGTTTCTTACAACTAAGACGAGGCTATTTAATATGGCGCGGACGTAGACGAAGGTAAATATCGCCTGTTAAGTTTATTAAAAAATGGAATAGGGCCTATTGGATTTTGTAAATCTTGAGCAGGTATGGAAAAATTTAAGACTCAAGCAGCAAAAATACCTTCTTTTTAAAGTGGCACATGCAGAGCTGGTTTCTTTATCCTGTAGGAAAGGTAGCTTTCCCCGGTCTCATATGATGCTGGTGGACTAGGTTAATACTGGATGTAAGTAAAAGTACCACTGGCCATGGAGATGCATGGTAGCAATACGCTGTACGTGCTCATCAATAAAACATCAAATCTAAGAAACGTTTGAATGACTCGATGGTTATTTATTGAATAAATAATTCGACATTGACAGGAGAAAACTTTTAAGTGAGCTGCAACACAAGGTTTAAACAAAACTATAGTAACATTTTAAAAGTGGAGGGAAAACTCGAATTTCATCTCCTAATATGAATAAATAAATCCAGGGTTGATTGTCAGGGGAAAAAATATACTACTTAAGAACAATGTAAATGAAAGTTAGAAGTGTACAAAAGGCTACGTCCTTGGTCAACAATGACAACGTAACAGTGCAAGGTTGTTGAATTCGTTCGTAAAATAATGTCAATTTAAAAGTTTTCTCCAAAACTTTATGATAACGAGAAATACCTACTGCTTGTTTCCATCGACTTTAATTTAATCGCTGCTTGTTAATAATTATTGATCAATATATATTGTTTTTCTTGTAAGTGTATTAAAAATGTAACGATATTTCAAAACGAGTCAATTGAAAAGCAAAGTCAGTAAATGACAACGTAATGAATCCGTTAAGTAACGTCAACTAGTAATTTAAATACGCTTCTTAAATGTATGAATTAAAATACTTATTTTTACCAGTTTTACTGCTATCATCCTTATGATACTATTACTAATATAGAGAGTGCTTATTAGTACTCACTTTTGTTAAATTAAAAAAGATATTTTGGAGCTAGTCAGAACACGACTTCCCCTGAGCTTTCCCGACAATCTCCAAAAGGTGACTAGTATCTCTAAAGGTTTTAATGGTTTTAAAATTTTAACTTTACCTCTTTCGAGAATTCCTAATTTCTCTTGACATTCCCAATTCTTCCTTTGCTTCTAATTACACAATTGCTAGAATATTCTTGGGATAAAATAGTTCTCACTAGGCACCAAAACCCAAATAAGAGTATAAAAATGAAAAATTTGGGGGTTAAAAATTCCTTGTTATTTGACGTCATTTTTCCTGTTGACGTCAAGTTGGCCATTACTCTGTCCTTAGAGCCCAGTTTACTCGACCAAGGCCTAAAATCACTGGTATGCTTTAAAACATTGGGCCTACATTTCTTTAAGAAGTAGATGTTTATGGATCAATATCAACTGCCAGAGTTGTTGGTATTGAATGAGCAATTACAAATTTTAAGTTGTGTATCGCCAAAAATATCTGACATTATAATAGGAAATAAAATAACTGACAAAAGTTATATATAAAGTTAAACACTGCAACAGAAGAATCAAACTGAAATAAAAATAAATATCTATTTACAGCGGCGGATTTAGAGGGGGCAAAGGAAGCAAGTGCCCCCCTGTTTTCTATTTGACAAGGCCCGCCCTCACTATTCCGAGCAAAAACACCCGCCTCTTTATCCACAAGGCAGAAGGTAGAAACCGCCTGCTGTGGGAAGTTTATAATGAAAAGTAAATAACAATGGTGGACCCCGCATAGATGATTCAAAGGATATGGTGGACAGCAATCATGACGAAAGTAGTGGTCGTGCAAGTTGTAGGATACAAGAGGAAGCTGCTATCAACGGTCAGAAAGAGACCGGTCAAGGTCCCAGCATATGTTATCAGAGAATGCAATCTGGATCACCTGGTCCAGGCTGGAAAATCACCAGAGAACGTTTCCTAGAAAAGCATAGATTGAAGTTTCTCGACCAAACCAAGGCATAGGCTGGCCTTATGACGCAACTAATTTTTCATGCGTTTTGCAAAATACTTTTTTTTCCCGACATTAACTGATAGGGCACTTGAAAAGGAAGAAGAGTCCATTTTAGACTGTTGGTACATTACGTGATCGCATGGTTTAGTTACTTTGTGTAAATATCACATTAAATTGATTTGAATTTGCTTAATTTAGATATTTAGAAATGCAAGTATTACAATTTCATTTGTAACATGCAATTTTAAAGAATAAATACTTTGTGCTGGGGAGCGATACTTGGATGCGCAGGAGTTTTTTATAAAGGTTCTGCAAATATAATGCTGATTTGGAAAGCAAAGATTTAATAACAAAAAAATAAGCAAAAAATACCCAGAAAATTGTCTAGAAAGGGATATGTTGCATGACGTTTTCGGTTTATTTATTTATGAAAATGATATTACAGAATTTAATTTATTATGAATCTGATACCAGTTGAATCTGAATCCAATTAAGTGCAATGCTTTTTAAGTATTCTTTTAAGTACTGGACTTTAAGATGCCTTTCTACAAAGTAATCCTAAATACATGGACTTGAAAATGATTAATTTAAATTTTTAGACATGCAAATAATACAATTTCATTTTAGAACAATTTCAAACAATAAATGGTTTGTGGTCGGTAGTGATACATAGTGATTATTGATAAAGATTCTGCAAATAGAGTGTTTATTTGGAAATCAAATATTTGGTAACAAAAAAATATCCACAAAATTGTGTAGAAAGGGATATATTGCATTAATATTTAGTTTATTACTTAATTCAAATGAATATAGAAAGTTTTGTTTGTTATGAAGTCTGATACCAGTTGAATTTAGATTCAACTGGTATCAGACTACAAATTAAATGCAATACTTTTTAATAAGGGCTGGACTCTAAAAGTCTGAGAATGGGAGTCGGCCCTTTTTCTATTTGACTAGACCATGATTAATAGACATCTCCAATTCTTTTTAATTGTAGAATAATATTTCCTTTTCCATTACTGCTTCTATTA
Organism: Morbakka virulenta; assembly: GCA_003991215.1. NCBI lineage: Eukaryota > Metazoa > Cnidaria > Cubozoa > Carybdeida > Carukiidae > Morbakka > Morbakka virulenta. The sequence continues at coordinate 93,108 of RDPX01000421.1, forward strand.
CTAGAGACTTGAAAAATGTTTGGAAATATGATTTATCACTTTTCCAAGAAGAATCTTCACTTTGCGTTATAATTGGAGCAGTTGAATCTGAATCCAATTAAGTGCAATACTTTTTAATAAAGACCAGAAATTAAAACCCCGAGAATGGGAGTCGACCTTTCTTCCATTTGACTAGACCATGATTAATAGATATCTGCAATTGTTTTTAATTGTAGAATAACATTCCCTTTTCATTGCTGCTTCTATTACTAGAGACTTGAAAAATGTTTGGAAATAAGATTTATCACTTTTCCATGAAGAATCTTCACCGTTGCGTTATAATTGGAGCTTTTTGGTCGTATTAGTGCAATTCTCACTTGTCAATATCTCATGCTAGGCGAGAAAATCCAAAGGAGGGCAATTGTTTACAATTAAGTTGCATTGTGTGAAGTGCTTTAGGGTTTTATTGTACAAAATATCTCTACCTCATTCATCTCATTTTTAATCTCATTTTTCGTTTTGTCTCTCAAATAATTGTAGTTAAAAATATACGTAGGGTCAATAATATTAGCCAAACATTATCAGAGGTGAATCGCATTTTTAGGTGTGAAATAGTTCTAAATCAAACAAAAGGGTCAGCAATGGCGGCAGATGAACAGTCAATTGAAATTTATTGTAACAATTCCTATGTTATCTACACAGTATTAGAATTATCTTAACAGGAGTGCAATGATCTGTTATAGAACAATGTAAGAAAAGGTATGGATTCAGACGGTTGTCCAGGTCTAAATTATTATTATTATTATTATTATTATTATTATTATCAAACATATTTTTACAGGTTAACTTTTTCAGAAAATACATTCTGCTATCAATAAAGGACCTGTCTAAAAGAAAAGGATAAAAATATAAATCAAAATCCTAGTGAGATAAGTAGTCTAAAATTTATAGTTCTTTACAACACGTTTAAATATAATAAAAGATTGTTCATTTCGCATATGTTCGGGTAATGAATTGAAAACTAATGCTCCCTGCGTATTGAAGGATCGTCTTCCTGCTTCGTTTTTCGATTTCGGTATAATAAGTCTATTTCCATTTCCACGTGTGGAGATATTATGCTGGAAAATATCGAATTTGATTACATCATTTTTCTTCAGCTGATGTATGTGTTTGAAGACTTCAACTGCTGATCTTTGTTTGATCTTGTTTGTGATTGTATTTTGAAGCCTGGTCTTTATAGTTTTATATGCTTTGGTTTCAAGGTTTGTGAATTTTTGGTTAACACCGGCAAGTCCGAGGTAAACAGGAGAACAATATAACATCATAGGTGCAATCATTGAGTTGTAAATTATGTTTGCCGTTGCAGAAGTGATGTTTACCCTGACTCTTTTCAACATGTTTATTCGTTGTAATAATTTTTTTGAGACTTTGCTCAGTTGTTCTGAAAAGCTCATATGTTGGTCAAAAGTGACTCCGAGGTATTCGTACTGATTTACACTGTTGATATTCTCACCGTTTATACTGACTTCTGTCGATGGTTGGGTCCGAAGTTTTTGTGCGGTCCCAAACAGCACTGTCTCCGTCTTTCCAGGTTTTAAATTCACAATCAAATCATTTTTCTTAAACCAAAAGAAGAGTGACTCTCCATCGCGAGATAGTGTTTCTGTTACACTTTTGCTGCTTGGACTCGAGTATAAAAGCACTGTATCATCAGCGTACATCAGCATTGTGCATTTCTCAAGGCATTGATGTGCATCGTTTATTAGGAGAATAAACAAGAGTGGACCCAGGATTGATCCTTGGGGCACTCCTGTGTTAATTGGTTTTAGTTTGGAGGTAGTGTTTTCGAAGTTGACATACTGCTTTCTGTTAAAGAGGTAATCTGAAAACCAAGTTAGCTCGATATCAGTTATGCCGTAGGATGGAAGTTTGCTGAGTAAGCAAGCGTGGCTGACTGTGTCAAAGGCTTTTCGTAAATCGACAAACATGGCTCCGGTACAGTTTTTTTGGTTCATGTTTTTTCGGATATAATCGTGGACATATATAACTGCATCCTGAGTGCATTTACTTTTTCGAAAGCCATATTGGTGCTTGAAAAGTCTATTTTGAGATTCAAGGTAGGTTGTTAGTTGTTCACACACGACCTTTTCTACTATTTTGGATATGCTGTTCAGTACAGATATTGGTCGGTAGTTATCGAAAAACGTACTTTCTCCTGATTTAAAAATCGGCGTAACCTTTGCTATTTTTTCTAAAGTAGGGAAAACTCCGAGCTGAAGACTTAGGTTTACGAGATGGCATAAGGGTATGGACAGTTCTTTTGCAGCATCACGTAACATTCGAGGTGGGATCTGGTCTGGACCACTTGCCTTGGAAATTTTTAGGTTCATTAGCATTGTCTCAACTTTAGGAGGAGTCACGGTTTTGAACTTGAATTTTCCCCCTAGGAGAGGACTTTTCCTAAGGTTTTCGTTCTCAAACGGTTTCCATATGCGGTTTTCAAGAGAGAGAACACGTTGTTGGAGGCTAGATCCTATTGTCGAGAAGAAGGTACAGAATGAGTCGGCAATAAGAGACTTCTCGCTTACTATCTTTTCATCGACTTTCATCGTTTTGGGCATTTCCAAACATTTCCTTTCAGTTGGGAAGATCTTTTTGATACAACGCCAAAAGTCGCTTGGTTTGTGTTCATTTTCAGCAAGAATGTTTTGACAATAGTTAGATTTTCCTTGACGGATGCTTTGTGTCACTCTGTTACGAAGTTTGCGGTACTGACTCCAGTCTGCGTCATCATTTGTATGTCTTGCTCTTTTTAGGTAATAGTCTCTTTCGTGCATTTGGTTTTTAATTTTTGATGTAAGCCAAGGGGCGGGTTTTCCTCTTACTATTTTCTCTTTCTGTGGTGCGTGTTTATTTATAATTTTTATGAGAGTATCTTTGAATATCTTCCATTTGCAGTTAAAGTCGCTATTTGATAGTATTTCTCTCCAATTTACAGAATTAATGTCATTTTTGTATACATCTGGTTGGTAGTTGGTATAGATCCTTGATATTGTTTTACGGGGTTGAAACTTTTGAGAGTGCATTTTCCTGTTGATACCAATAATGTCATGATCGCTAATTGCAGATGGTACTACGATTGTTTCAGCAATTTTTCTCTTATTGTTTGAGTAAAAAACATCGATTAGAGTTTTTGAATGGCGTGTAATCCTTGTTGGTTGCTTGATTAATTGTTTTAGCGCATTGGCTTTGAAAATACTTTTAATTTCTTTGTGGTTGTTTGCTGTTGAGTAATCACAGTTTAAGTCCCCAGCTAATACCATTTCTTTGTTTTCGAGTGTTGCAGATTCAATCATTTTTTCTAACTTTGGGACGAAGTCACGGTCGATATGACTCGAGCTGTCAGGGGGGCGGTATATGAAGGAGATTAGTATAGAGTTCGTGTTTTTGACTATAAGTTCGATCCAAATCGCTTCAATTCCTTTGATTTCCAAGTCTTTTCTACGTTCATAGTTTATATCAGTTCTCAGGTAACAGATGACACCACCATGGCTACCAGTTTTTCTGTCTAGTCTTTCGATACGATACCCGTCTACAGATATCTCTGCCTCCGTAACAGAGCTGTTAAGATGACTTTCTGTGAAACCAAAACATTGAATATTCTTGTCTTGTAAAAGAATTCTCACCGAGTCAATTTTCTTATATATTCCATTTATGTTTTGATGTAATATTTTAAATCCGCGTTTATGAGAAAACAAATTCAGAGTTGGCCCAGGTTGCGACTCTATATCACCAGCTAGAAGTAGCAACAAGACCAAAATATTTTTCGGTGTGTGTCTTGTCGATTTTAGAAAGTTTTTACTATTTAGCCATAAGCTTGAACATAAATGAGTTTCATAGCCAGTGAAATATATCTCCTATACGTTGAAGGTAATACTTATTCCATCAGGTGTGATAAAACTTGCTTTCTTTACGTGAAAAATCGAAATACTTACAAGAGCGAACAAAAACACATCCACAATCCTTGCCACCATCATGTAATGTTAACTTAAAACATAAGCCAACATAAGCCAGATGGTTGCAGCGAAAATGAAGAAGACAAACCTGTTATAGGACATGATGACACAATGCGACCCAATGGACATGCGACACAATGCGACACAATGGACACATTCAGGACATTAGCTTTCATCTCAGAAGGACAAACAGGTCTTCTTGTTGTTATTTATTTCTTAAATCAGCTGCTATCTAAAATGATTGGTTTTCTTTATAGTACAAAATTAAGTTGATTTTGTCACATGAATTACTTAATAGAAGAGAAGCTGGTCTAAAAATATGTATGTTGCTTGGCGCTCTATGATTTTCATCCTACATCAAATGGGTCTCTTGCTATCTGAGTATTAACTTCTTTGCTATCTGAGACCGAAATAAAATCTTCCAATTCTGATAAGATTATTTCAGACCCTAAGCAATGCTATCAAGTTTGAAGATAAATACATCTATTCCTACTAAGAAACACAACAAGAAAGTATGCAGTTTATGTCAAGTTTTCAATAGTCAAATCTATTTTATTATTTCCTTTCATTTACTGTTAACAAAATTATTGCATTGGATCAAAATGATAACTGGTTCTTTTTCCACTTCCAGTTATACTTTTCGTATCACCCGTTGTAATGGATTCTCCACAATCTATCTATTCGTAGGTAACGGCATTGTATCGGTTTTTATCTCTATCTTATTTTGCGAAGTCATCATTAAGACGTACCAATCCTTTTTTCTCTTGTACTTCTTCGAGATAATCCTACAAGCTGATGTAACCAATAGGTCTCTCTAAGAACATGACAACATATTCTATGTCCATGTCGTAACCATATATTCTGACAACATTGGGATGGTTGTTAAATTTTCTTTACATATACATCTCCATAGGAATTAACTATTTGCCTAAAAGAATAAAATATATGGTATTTATGTGAATTGAATCGAATATTTACAACACAAAAAATAAACACACTGAATTCTACAAACTTCTTTAACTTTTTCTACTTTTTCAATCATTCGATTCCTTTCTCTCATATGCACTAATACGTAAATGTTCTGCTACTGCAAAACTATAAGAAATTGTATAAATACACCCAATGCATATTTTAATAATCATACGACTGTGGAATACCATTAAACCACGAACCACTAAAGTATGAAATCACTTAAGCCATGGCGGGAGCGTGGACTTCAAATTTTTCTAACATAATTTATGCTGATTTTACTTAAATATTTCTTATTTAAGAATTATTTAAGTAGTGGACTCCAAAATTCCCCCTCTCCCATAATTAATGCCTATTTCAAGTAAACAATGCATATTTACTCTTGAACCAGGCTGTTTTAATTCCTGCCTGATAAGCCAAGCCTGAGTAAGTACTATACCAATTTGAAACACATCAAAGTATACTGAGCAGATTAGGACTGTAATAAAAAAATCACATACACGCTTCAAACTCTAAAGCATACAGAGTAATTAATAACAGTTAGCTTATTAAAAGCTGTCATCATAACGAAGTAACAAATGAAAATATAGTTGATTTCAAAAGTTGAAACATGACAGAGGTATATTATTGATGAAACGCCAAGATATAACGGCTATGTTAAATAAAAATAATTAATCCTTATTGGAACCGGTTTGATGTAAATTTAAAACAATTTATTTCATAATTCCTTGCATTTCAACATAACTAAAATAATCCTTTGCTATCATAAGTCATCATGAAACGCAAACACATTTCCGACAAAGTTGAGCAAAGGTTGGCTGTTGTCAACAGATTATGAAATGTTGAGGCGTGTACCGAATTCTGCAAAGTAATAGGCATGTCTGAGGTGATATTGAGGATGGGTCAGGGAGGAAGAAAGGTTGAGACGTTTTGTAGCTGAATTGCATGAAAGTGGTCTAAAGGGAAAGAAAGCCAGAACTGTCAAGCTTCCTGCTCTGAATAAAGTCACATTTGACATTGTTTGTGAGGCAAAGAATAAGGAAATCCCATGATCATGACCCATAATTCAAGCACAAGCTGTAAAGCTGCAGCAACAAATCGAAGGAGAAGAGCCACATTGTGAATTTATTGTCTCGGCTGCCTTGGAGATCAGATGGAAATGGTGCCATGGCATTGCTCAAGTAAATGTTAATGGCGAAGGTGGATCTGAAGACATAGGTGCAACCGACAAATTTATAGCCAAATTCTAACAGTTTGTACAAGAACAAGAGCTGAAGCCTTAACTGATTCATTATGCAGATGAAATAACTCTCTACTGTCATGACCAGTCCGCGAAAAGACTAGAACTAAAAAGGATGTGTTTAAAAGCATGGAGGAGATAATGACATTGCTCTCATGTAGTAAAACAACATGCAATCACATATTAAATCTACTCTTCGTTGGTAAATTTATATTTCCTAGATATTTTTACCAAAACTTTTCCAGTTCCGTATATAATAGTAAAAATCCATGAATGACGGCATCAATATTTGAAGAATTACTCTACCAAAATTTTCTTTCACCCGTACGTCAGCACTTGACCAGTTTGGTAATAAAAGATCCAGCCGAACTAATACTCGAAGATAACTGTCCGGCACATCCATTAGCTGAGAGCTTCAGAACCAGAGATGGAAAAATCTTTGTGCATTATCTCCCTTAGAACACTAGATCTAAGATACAGCCCCTTGATCAATGAACCATATACACATTCCAATCAAACTCCTGACATGAACTCATTAAAGAAAAGAGACCACAGAGCCAAACTATTTCAAGAGTCTGAATATCAAAGATGCGTTATATCTTTGCAACAGAGCCTTTTGCAAATATTTCATCAACAAATGGTGGGTCCGAGCCCTTGGATCTTCAGAGACAAATGAGGATGAAGAAGAGTTCGACTTTGTAGGCTTCACATAGGAAGAAGTTCAGGCAGCTCCAGATATACCTCGCAAAGCAGTGACATAAAATATTACAGCATATGAAATACTTTCAACGAAGCCAACTGTTGATGATGATGCATCTGTGGCTGGATCATTAGGAGATGAAGAATCATAAGTTGAACAACGAGAAATGTAATCAGAGACAGCTAACTTCCCACTACGCAAGTCAGCAGCCAAGCTGGTAAAATGTTTACAATACAGCATTGAATTCTACGATAGCTCAGAAAATCAAGTAAAAGTCTTGCAACTAGAGAATGCCTTTCGGGGTGCAAATAAACAAATCCAATCATAGCAAAGAGCAACGTAGCATCCAATAACTTTTTAATTAAATTTCATTTTATCATACAACATTCACACTTTATTTGTACATTAAAACTACATATGTATTATATGTAACATCACTTCAGAAGTTAGTTAAGTCCCCTACCATTGGTCTTAAAGTTTGGCTCCCAATATTTATACTTTAATTGGATTACACTGTATTGTGCAGTATCATTATCACAATCACCGTCACTGTTCTTATCATGGCAAGTATATTATATCATTGTGATACCTAACGTAACAATGATTATAATGTTAAGACTTACCTGACGAATCCACTTCACATGTTCTCTTTGCACCAACTTTACAGCAACCTATAACAAATACCAATGACTAAGGAAGTCATAAATGCATTCTCTTATTATTGGCTTATTATTTGTGTTTTAAAACAAACATAGATTAAAATGTGTTTTTTGTAATGTTCCACTTTTTTGGAAACCAACATTATATGTTGTTCTGCCAAGTTTGTATTTCTAATGACAAAGGCTGGTATAATTGCATTGCCATTAAATTCACGCCTTCGTTGTTTGATGACGATTTTCTTCTAAGTTGTCATGCGTTTTTAAACATAGAAATATACTGAAGCTCTGTTAAGGGCAAAACAATTGCATTTAAGTTCTGCGAACAACATTTCGTTAATTCACCTAACAAATTGAGGTATAGAACAAAAGATGAAAAGATGAATCCTATAAATTTTTGTATAATAACATCTCGATTATATTCACAATTTAATAAATCTTCTATATATCAAGTATGAACTTATATTCATCTATGGACTCACCTTACACAACTTATTATATTCTTTACGAATGTACTTTAAAAGGCAATCTTGCATGCTCAATACAAGAGCGGGTTTTTTTTCAATAATTGCAGACCTCTAACTCTATGCAACAAACTAAAGATACAGAATAAAAGGGTTTAGCATAATTTACGAGATAATCGTAAAAGCATTTCTTTCTAACTTTTTTTCTTGTTTTGTTTACTCAGATCATAAAATGAAGTAGTGTGAGCAAGGACTGTGGCAGTAAATTTAACATTTGTGCAACAAATACCTTGCAGAGGAAAAGGCATTTTGAAGAGCGATTTTTCCCAATATTGCAGGGTCGTGAAAGAACAACCACTGTTAATTTCAATCAAAAAATTTATGACAAAAAGTAATTTGGTGCGCTTTCTATAGCCACATGCCAAAGCAAAACAATTTCATATATATACATATGTATACATATATATATATATACATATATATACACATATAGATATATATGTCTTGCTTAAAACAAGTAAAAGAGAAAAAAGATCATTTTTGATAATGGAATTCAAATTTGAAATAAGATAACTCAAACTTTGTCATAAAAGTCCCACGAAATCTATCTTTCAATTAGAATTGGCATATTTTATCACCTTTCAATCTAATTTTTTATTTTCTTTCTCTGTCATGCCATAATTTTTTTCATTTTATTGTTGATTATATTATTAGTTTTTAAATGAAAGTATGTAGTAAAATACTTTGGTATAAAGCTGTATATATATATATATATATATATGCCTCCGATAACACTTAATATCGATGGTAAAAGTTGTATTAGTCAAATTATGATTGATCATCAAAGTAATTTAGTATATCATTCTCCTATACCTCTGGAGTGACATTTTGTGATAATGCATACAAATATATTATAACTGGATATTGAAATATAAGATAAACACCATACCACACAATAGTATACAAAATATATAGAAGCATTGTTAAAAGCTATATCGTATTGTAAGTTATTGTAACAGATGTTAATTTTGTATTTTTAAGAATAAACATGAATCACTTACAGGGATCTTAAACTTGGTATCCCATGCAGGATAAACAATACCGAAGGCTCCTTCTCCTAAAATGCTGTCAATCATATTACCTCCTGGATTCTTCTAGAGTCACTGGTAGAAAAGAAAAGAAGAAAATTATACAAAAGAAAGATTTGGTAAAGATTCTCACTATAATGAAAATAGACAGAGGTTTAGTGGTAATATCAAGGACGGTAACAACCTGTATAATCTGATTTTACATAATATCTAAATATAATATATTAATATGCTTCAGATTGCCTTTATTGACCAATATACTGTTTTCTCTAAATTTTTACTGAACCTTATGTATTGGTAGCTTTATTTATGTTTTATTCTTGAAGAGGAGGTCTGTGGAAAAATATTTATACAAATTCGATTGAGATTTGTGTCTGTGTTAACTTGCTCTGTTGTAGAGCAATATTGAACAGTTTGTTTTCGTTAGCCAATTTAAATATCTCAAATACTTTATATCTAGTTTAGACTAAGCTCCTAAAATCTAACTTTCAGGAGTTTATCATATGTGTAATTGAAGTCAATAGATCTACGATATTATAGATAATTCCTGCCAACAACATCCTTGTATAAATAGGAACCTTGCTTCAGTACGTCCTTTTATTATTGTATTGTACACGATGAAGAGTTCCCTTAACCTTTTAAGTTGTCTGAATTATAAAAATACAAGAATCGATGTGCGCTAACAATATTGATACTTTGTAACAAAAGACATTTATGACAACCTTCAATATTTTATTTCACATTCATAGGAAACTCCGAAAATATCGCAACACAGGATATAAATAGCCATCTTTTTCTTACCCAAAATATCAGGCAGATTACTTGGCTTCCTTGTTTTCTTAGGCTGTTCTACAAGAAATTGGTCACTGTTAATGTAACGTAATATCAAGGTAAGGGTTATCTGGGAGATAAAAAAAAAGGAAAGATCAAATTATTTTAAACTTCCAACTGTAGCTACTTACAGTGAAATGCATCAACCTCTCCTTTAGACCGGTAAGTTTTACTTTAATTTTCAGTCAATTTCACACAAAGGCAGAGTTTATTTTGTTGTATGAAAACTAGTTTAATTAAAGACGTTTTAATCAAAGCCAAGAAATTCTTTTAAGCCACCCTAAGGCTTGGTAAATTTCGATATGGAAAAATACAGAATAGATTATGAAGTTATCATGAATTAACAAGAAATAATTTGAGTTAAAATAATCAAGTGGTATATAGCCACTACACTTATTAATTTGTTGCTCTAATATTCTTACGATATTTTTATGTAAGTGTGTTCATTTGCTTAAGTCCCCTATATAAAAACAGTGGGAGAGTATAGGATCGAATAGTTTAACTAATGTAAAAGATATATATTATACGAATATGCATGTACCCTTTTCTCCAAATAGATATTTTCACAAAGGTTAGCTTTATCAGCTTAAACAAATTGAATATGTCTTCAGAAATAGATAAGGCAACTTGGAACAAAACGTTTATCATTGGTCCCATGCTTTATCATGTTACACAGTCATGTGGTACCTAGCCACCACTTTTATAAATTTGTTTTCAAAATAGATAAGGCAACTCGAAACAAAACATTTAACATTGGCCCCATGCTTTATCATGTTACATAAACACCTTATTTCAGTCTAGATCCTTACTTCCTATCTGCTTGATTCTTCTCGTTGTTTTCTTCAGATGCCTACAAGGGAAAAAAAGGATTTTCAGTAGTAGGAGGTAATAACTTATAAAAGCAACAGCTAAACGAAATATTTCATGGTGCGATAATATTATGAATGTTGGCTTTTTTTGTTACTCTTGGAAAATATTAAATAACTATTGAGCTTAATCCTTTTTCATTCATTTGCTGAGATTGTTTTTTCCTATTTTTCTTAGGGAGAGCGACCAATTATCCTAGGATATATCTACCTTATAGGAGTACTTGCTTCAACGAAAGCACTCAGTAATAGCAGACTCAAAATATCCTAGGCTTCATCGAGGTGAGATATTTTGGTACTTGTTGTCCATCCCCCCACCTCCAAAGATTAAGTGGACTTTTGTCCTATAAAAAAAGTTTTGCCCCAATAAATTATAAAATAAACGAAAGAGCATTTATTCCTCTATAATCAGTGTAAATATCTTGTTCAAAATTGAATGTTTAGTTGGCCAACTAATCCTATCAATACGATTACTATACCAGGATCAGCAAGTGTGAAAAAAAAACGATCGTACGACCAGCATTGCTCTATGGGATGGAAGCGGTGGCTATGACGAAGACCCAGGAAAGGAAGATGGAGGTGGCAGAGATGAAGATGCTGCGATTTTCGTTGGGAGTAACAAGATTGGACTGTATCAGAAACGAGGTGATTAGATCAAGTTTGGGAGTAACAGAGTTGGGCAAAAAGTTAAGGGAAGCGAGACTGCGTTGGTTGGGTCACTTGTGCCGAAGGGAAGACAGTTATGTTGGCAAACGGATGGACAGTCTAGTGGTTGGAAAGAGGAAACGGGGAAGACCGAAAAGGCGTTGGAGTGACAACATCCGGGACGATCTGAGAGAGATTGGTGCGACTGAAGAGGACACNGAGTAACAGAGTTGGGCAAAAAGTTAAGGGAAGCGAGACTGCGTTGGTTGGGTCACTTGTGCCGAAGGGAAGACAGTTATGTTGGCAAACGGATGGACAGTCTAGTGGTTGGAAAGAGGAAACGGGGAAGACCGAAAAGGCGTTGGCGTGACAACATCCGGGACGATCTGAAAGAGATTGATGCGACTGAAGAGGACACGCAAGACAGGAGGGAATGGCGAATGCGAATCGGCACCGGCGACCCCATCTAAATGGGATTCAAGCCAGTGGAAGAAGAAGCAAGTGTGAAAAATATTTTAATAATAATAATAATTATAATATATATATAGATATAATAATAATAATTATTATATATAGATAGATATAGATATAATAATAATAATTATTATTTTATATATATATATATATATATATATAGAGAGAGAGACACAGAGAGAGAGAGACAGAGAGAGAGAGAGAGAGAGAGAGAGAGAGACTCCGATTGTGAGTCCTTAAATCTTCTTATAAATCGTCATGATGTAGATATTATAACTGCTTTCAATCGAATATACATTTTCTTCTTCGAACTCTAATCATAATCTCGTTCAAATTCTAGTCCAAATGTACTTGTTCGGTCCCAAATTATGACCCCTATTTATACATAATTTGATAATAATTGTTTTTTAAACTTCAAGCATATATTTTTCCATGTTATCAATTAATACAATTGTATGCCGTGTATACATTACATCATTACCCTAAGAAATACCACTCACTATCAAGGCATGGTATCAGGGACGCACAGAGTAACGTAGTCACCAATAAAGGAGGGGAGGCTGATCCCATGTCTTACTACGTTGACAGAATATGTAATATGTGGTTCGAATTACCACACATATGATCTTCTTTATGATATATGAGATTTCGCTTTTATCGTAACTTATTTCCGCTAACATCTTCGCTACCGAATGTGTACTCTTTCCGATTGCTCCTATCGCGCCAATGCTTAAATTGACAAATATAACTTTTTGATAATTTTTGCCTAGAAATCTTAGCAGAAATTCATATTTTTCTGATTTACGTTTCGAATTCACTTCAATATTTGTTTCAAAGCCGATTGTAAGTTCTAGAATATAAATCTTTCCTTTATCAATTACTAACAGATCAGGGCGATATGTATCTCCGGTAATAATCGATGGAGAATTGTAATCATCAATATCACAGTAAACTTTTGCATTTTTCTTATTCGAAGATATGAA
>RDPX01000421.1:112879-128460 GCA_003991215.1 Morbakka virulenta
TTAAAACAGTAAGGAGCATATCACTAGAAAAACACTCGGCCGTAAGAAATTAATAGAAAGGAATGTATGTTATAAAATAAAAATTAAAAAAAAAAAAAGAAAGCGTACACGAACGAACAAATACCTTAGGCTATGAGTAATAGCCCGGTGATTAGTAGTTCTAAAACTCTGCACAATATAAAGAAAAGAAATCAAAACATAATAATAATAATGATAATAATAATAATTCCGCCCCAGCTTTAAAATTCCGGCTTTGTGCCCGGGGCGGTATACTTGACTAGCTCCTTTTTAGTGATGAATTAAAGTACAAATATTATATCGGATCAAGGGGGACTCGAACAGCCTACGGGAAGTGTGACGGTGCCTGCCCCCCCCCGGCACAGGAGTTATAGGCATCACTTCTGCTACTGTGGTATCAAAGTTGCCTAAAAGGAAAAGATGGTCGAAGGAAGTAGATATTGTTGTTATGGAATGCTATTATGGATCCAATCCCACTGATGAAAACGGAGTACCTATTAAAGGTTACCGGAAAAAGTTATATAGTGAATGGCTAGAGCGTGGCCCGTTTCAAGACATTACTGAACAGAGGATTTGTGACCAAGCCATAGCTATTAGACAAAATGGCTGGCTCACTGAGTTGGAATTGGAAATGATCAAGACATGTTTTTCGAACCAAGAAAGTAATGCAGATAGTGATGAGGGTAATACTGAATTACTTAAAGTTGATACAGGTACTGTGAATGAGAGATCAGATAGGGTAAGTTTAAATGTTCTGTTTGAGGGAATCTCAGATGAAGAAAGGATGATTGTTGATCAACTGTTGGAAATTTATAACTCTNTAAAGGTTACCGGAAAAAGTTATATAGTGAATGGCTAGAGCGTGGCCCGTTTCAAGACATTACTGAACAGAGGATTTGTGACCAAGCCATAGCTATTAGACAAAATGGCTGGCTCACTGAGTTGGAATTGGAAATGATCAAGACATGTTTTTCGAACCAAGAAAGTAATGCAGATAGTGATGAGGGTAATACTGAATTACTTAAAGTTGATACAGGTACTGTGAATGAGAGATCAGATAGGGTAAGTTTAAATGTTCTGTTTGAGGGAATCTCAGATGAAGAAAGGATGATTGTTGATCAACTGTTGGAAATTTATAACTCTGGAGAAATTGCTGATGGGATAGTGTTCAAAAACGTTGATTTCAAAAGAAAAAATAATGAGGTTCGTGGAGTGAATAATGTTTTGATATTCTTTAATACCAACAATATTACTGAAACCAATAATTTGATTGTTGCGTGTTCGGTATGGGTATCAAAACAGCTAGGTCTCAATAGGATCAGGAAAGGTGGGAAACGGCGAATCGAAAGCGCTATCAAGGATCTTAACAAGTGCATTAATTTACTTACAATGTATAAGAACGGTGAGGTGACAACATCAAAGAAAATTGATAATGAGAGAATAGAACAGTTTCGACAAAATAGGCTGTTTAATTCCGATCAGAAAAAGCTATTTGCAGAGCTTAATGGTAGTCATTTTGGAAGTAGTGAAATACCAGATGCAGCAGAAAATCAAGCCTTTAAAAGTAACATATGGAGTAAAGAAAAAGACCATAACAAGAATTCAGAAAGGCTACAAAGATTGAAGGAGGAGAGTAACTGCCAAAAAACAAAATGAACTGGTTATTACAACAGAAATGATCTCAAAGCAAGCTAGAAAAATTCCTAATTGGAAGGCACCTGGGAAAGATTGTGTACAAGGTTTTTGCATTAAAAGGTTATCTAGCCTTCACAAGAGAATATCTGAAAAATTAAATAGGATTTTAAATGGAAATGAAAAACTATCTGAATGGTTGACTTTTGGTAGAAGAGTGTTGTGCCAAAAGATGCCAGTAACGGTAATGCAATCCCCATTTCTTGTTTTCCTCTGATGTGGAAATTGCTAACAGGTATCATATCGGACTGTCTCTACAAATTTCTTGATGAAGAAGATATGATACCTGATGAGCAGAGAGGATGTAAGAGAAATTACAGAGGCACGAAAGATCAATTGCTTATCGACAATGCAGTCCTTGGAGATTGCAAACGAAGAAGTACGAACCTTGCTATGGCATGAATTGACTGCCGCAAAGCATATGACATAATACCACATAGCTGGATTGGAGAATGTTTAGAATTGTTTGGAGTAGCTGAAAACATCAAAACGTTTTTGTTAGGTAGTATGAGTAAGTGGAAGTTGGCGTTAACGTCTAGTGGTACATCTCTTGGAGCTGCTAAAATTAAGAGGGGGATATTTCAGGGGGACAGTTTGTCGCCACCCCTTTAACCTTAATACTAAGGAAAGTGAAAGTTCATTATGAGTATGGTGATAAACTCACACGTTTGAACCATTTGTTATTCATGGACGATCTAAAACTCTTTGGAAAGTCACTTAAGTAAATTGATTCACTCGTGAATACGGTATATATGTTCAGCGAAGATATTGGTATGGAATTTGGGATAAAGAAGTTCAGATTCTTGGTTTTGAATAGAGGAAAAGTAGATAAGAGTAAGAGTAAAGGTATGGTTTTCCCAGATGGAAAGGTTTTTGAAAACGGTTGATGAGGAAGGGTAGCGATACCTGGGGATAATTGAGTATGATAAAATCAAAGAGAAAGGGATGAAAAATCAATTTGTAAGAGAGTACTGTAGATGCACCAGACTAATTATGAAATCCAAACTGAACGGAAAGAACAAAGTACACACCATAAATAGNAAAGTGAAAACACTGACGAGGAGAAATCGTGGATCTGGATAATACAATCAGATTTGAAAGTGACCACCGAAGCTTTAATATTTGCTGCCCAGGAGCAAGCAATACGGACAAATTATGTTAAGTATAACATTGACAAAAGCACTGATTCACCTAATTGTGGAATGTGTGAAGAAAGGGAAGAAACAGTAAACCATATCCTGAGCGAGTGTAAAAAGCTTGCTTGCTCAGAAAGAGTACAAAAGACGACATGACAACGTCGCTAAAATTGTCCATTGGAAGCTTTGTGGAAAACTGAATCTTGAAAGAGCCGAGAAATGGTATGAGCATAAACCTCAAACAGTATTAGAGAATGGAAGCCACAAACTATTATGGGACATTAACATCCAGTGTGACAATTTCATTGAGGCACGACGACCAGACCTCGTAATTATTGATAAAGTTGACAAATCTGCGATCGTCATCGATGTTGCCATCCCCGGAGACACCAGGATAAGTGAAAAAGAACAGGAAAAGATTGACAAGTATCAGGAAATTCAAAGAGAAATCCAAAGACTTTTGAATCTGAAAAAAGTTAGCGTTGTACCTCTTGTCTTGGGGGTTCTTGGGAGTGTGACGAAAAATTTTAACAAATACATGGAAAAGATTGGGATTGAGACCAACATTGCCGAAGTCCAGAAAACAACACTTTTAAGAACAGCTAGGACTTTGCGTAAGGTATTAGACAACAGAAAGAGAAAGACTATGATGAGAGACCTTTGGTTACTGGTTTTCACCAGCTCTCTCACACAGAGAACGGCTTAAAATCAGCCATTGCATAATTTGCAAATTGAAGATAATAATAATAATAATAATAATAATAATAATAATAATAATAATCATAATCATAAAAATTTCAGGGCTGGACATCTTAACTAAAGAACGTAAGTCAGAAAAGATGAATATTAGTTGCTTCTTTAACTACAGCATTGTATTGGATTTTCAAACTGTACTGTCTGTTTGTTATAAATTTTAAAAATTTGTTCAAAATGTTAAGATTTTTAAAAATGAAATAGAGAAAAGAAAATGAGATAAAATATAGATTTTTTATCGCAGAAAATTTAACCTTTTACCCAAAATTGCAAGGCATCTCTTATGATTGTAATAATAACTATTACCTTACCTCTTTCTCGAATTCGCAATTTTTCTTGACATCATCTCTTTTTTTTCTGCTTCTACTTAAACAATCGCGAGAATATTCTTGGGATAGAAATGGTTCTCACTAGGTTCCAAAACCCAAACAACAGTAGGAAATTGCAAACCTCAAGTGTTTTTAATTCCTGTTATCTGACGTCATGTGTGTACTTGACGTCAGAATGACCATTGTGCTGTCACTAGTCTCCAGTTCTCTCTACCAAGGCTCGCGTTAGTTATGTTTCAAAAAATTAATCCGAAATCTATTTTCATATAGTTTTATAAGTCAATCCTAACTTAACAAAATTGTTGGCATTGGATAAGCACGTGTAAGTCAAGCTGTGTAATGCTAAAAGGAGTTGACATAACGTTAGTAACTAAAGCAACATTGACAAGAGTTATATAATGTGTGATAAAGTTTAAAAGTAACTTCTTCAAAGTAAATAAAGATCCTCTTCGAATTCTCACAAGGCATGTCTAAGATAAACACTAAAGCAGAAATGTGTAAATGCAAAAGAGTCAAACACAAATCAAAATGATATCAATGAACTTTGTACGGCAATACATACGAGTCACTTTTCAAAGTCTCCGCGTTGTAGGGCGCTTCTTGGTTGGTCGAGAAGCAGTGTCCCACCGTGTCAAGACAACAGATTCTGCAGGCTGAGGCCAAAAACTTAAAACCCTACCAAGGAGGAACACGAGTTCTACACTTGATCTTAGCCCAAAGGCCGAGAAACGATGGTACTACTATTTACCCTTGCATTGAGAGTAAATCGTCTTATTTAAATCAATTTAGAATTGCTTGTTTCCTTAAAAATGATGTTGAATCCATTTTTGACAGTAGTTTTCAGAGGCTTGTAACTTTCAACGCTACGGAAGGAGGTTGTATTTCCTTGAACTAGGCCAGCTATAATCAGTCTCCAAAAATTCAGGTGGATGACTTACCTAAGTCAATGGTAGAATTTTGCCATTATTTTGTGTTTAACATCTATTTTTCCAGTAGCTTTTTTCTCTGCATTGCTCATTTTTACCTTTTAATGATATCTAGTTGTAAAACTTGGGGAAAAAATAGCACTCCTTTAAGCCTCCATTTTCATCAATTCAAATGTTGCGTTGAATGGTACTTTTTATTTAGTGCAGTTTTAAAAGGAATCCAGTATAAACTTTGTTTTCTTTCTAAAGGATTATTTTGATGAACAATCCATAATTTCATCTGAAAATTATTTCAAAGTTTTGCTCCCATGGATTGAATGGACTTTAGGCCATATGAAAGACTCTCTTGATGAGTCCAAAACAACTCTAAAGGTTTGGATTTTCTAATTAAGTGACTGTGGATTTTGTGTTTAAAGGAAAGAAGTTATGAAAGCAAGAAAGGTTCCCTTTTGACAGATTCGTAAGTAAAAGTAAGAAAAGCTTTTTAAAGTTTGGAAGTGAAGAACAGACAGAAAACATTTTGATGTGATAGTCCTTTTAGATGTCTCTATTAGAGATTGATCGATTGTCAGAGATATGGAGGGAATTTCCTGGCCCAAAACGATTTGTTCTATGTAGAAATGACGCAAAGGAAGCAATGTATACAATTCGATCAAAGAAATGCACGCTCTTAGATTTGAAGAAAGTGCCACATTTCCTTGCCAGCTTTTTAAATACTTCACTAAACTGTTAATTCCAGGTGAGATTTCGGATTAAGAGAAGTCCCAGAAATTTTACATATTTTACCCTTGATTTGCGTTTTATCTAATTTGATTGCAAAATCAGATGGAATCCATATGCTAAAAAATGAATATCAATGTAATTAGTTTTGGTTACATTTAAAGAAAGTTCTTCTCGTATCCAACTACCTTTTTTCTTATTTTCATTCAGACATTAGGTAAATCATTAAAAAAACACAGTTAGTATTATTTCATTGACCTCCGTATTAGTGACTGGCAAAAGAAAAATTGAATTAGAAATCTTATTCTTAGGATATTGAGGGGGAGATTGGATACCCTTTAGTATGTTGTCTGGAACGTCATTTTCTATGGTGATAAAAAAATCATTCAATTTAATAGCTATTTCAGTTCGATCACTTGTTATGTTTCTATTTTTGTCTCTATTTTTGTTTCCTCAGGTGAGATTTAATTTTTATTGGAAATAATTGATTACAACCCAGTCCTTTAACTTTTTTCATGTAATTACTGTTAAGATTTCAAATTTTTTAAAAAAAATTCCAAGAATTTCAAAAATTCAAAGAAAGTTTTTTCCTAATATTCGTGAAATGTTCTATCTGATTTTCGTAATGTTTAAATTTTGCTATTCACCTATGGATTTATTTTCAGTTTTATTTCCTCGTTGGTACATTTATTAACTAAAAACATGATCGCTAACAAGATTGGTTACATCATTGAGAAATCTGACAAAGTTTAGGCTTGGGTTTGGGTCATCATTCATGTACTTAAATTCAATTTTGCTAAAGTCAGCTATGAAATTTTGTTAATTAAATAGCGCATAGTCGTATTTCAAAGAGTTCGATTTAGTGTGTAAAATATTGGAATTATTTCGAAATAAGAAACCGGAGGAAATAACCCGATATATGAATTGAAACTTTCCCATTACAATACGTTTTGTTAAAATTACTTAACAGTGTTTTATAAAAGGTTGGGCACTGACCATAAACTGTCAGGTACCGTTTCCTCCATATTTCTCTCTGGGTGCCATGAAGATGCTGTGCCAACCAGTACCTTGCCAGGTATAGCCATTTCTTTTTGGATTTGAGGAATGTCTTGCACGTTGTTCAGCAAGTGAGCACTAACTTTAATGACCAAATGGGTCACGTTTAACCCACAGGAAGGGAGATGTACGAGCAAGGGGTTTATGACCCTTTTTCCTCAAAACGGAAAAAACTATCCTATCTATGTTCTAGAGTATTGCTCTGAGTATGGGTAGAATTGTTAGGATATGATTCAATTTTGACATGGCTAGAGTATTTAAAATTAAGACTTTGTCTAGAAGAGATAATAGGCCATTCGCAGTATTCCTTTCATTCGACTAAATTGAAAATACTACTATTCTAATTCCGCGTATTACCAATCAACATCAGCTTAGCCACATGGCAGAGTAACATTTACAATACGTATATAATAAGTGTTAAATGGATCATATCCGTGAATATGTTATCAATGACTTTTGAGGAGAGGAGAAAAACTCTCCTTAAATGATTGATACATGGCAGAAAATTACCTTCGAAAAAGGTATTATTAAAGTCGTACTTTGTGTATAAGAATAATAGTTCAAAAGATTCATGTTGAAGTCACCCATGTTTGTTGTTATGCTTCCGGAGAATTTCTTTGAAATGGTCACTAACGTTATTTATATCAAAGGCAAGATGCCTGTAAGTGCAGCAAAATATGAGATCTTTATCATTTCTCATTTCAGTCTCAACCCAAATCATTTCAGATTCTTTGGAAATCAAGTTTAAGCTATCACAATATCTAGAGATAGAAAATATTTAGCATAAAAGCCCATAGTATCTCCATTTTGACTTGAAGATTTAAGGGATTTAACACTAGAAATCTAGTGTTCTTCTGATTGCATTTCTGAAAATAGAGGAACTTCTTATGAAAAAAATGCAAGGCACTGCTTGGACTCGAACCGGGAAACTCATATTTATTTGACATCTGTTTTAAACAACCAGCCTATATCACTTGTAATAAATAATTTTTGTGTAGGATTTTACGTTCAGAAAGGTCTGTTGGTCTACAACAGCAACTGTTGTTGGTTTTTTGTGCAGGATTGCATGGTCTGTGCCATCTTACACAAGCTCAGATAAAATCCAGACATAATCACGATCAGCACCAAAATTTACTTATTTCTTCTTTGGGCTACAATAAATATGTTCTAAAAATTTTATCAAAATCTCTCTATAAGCTTTAGAGTTATTTGGCACAAAACAGACAATAAATAGATTAACAGACAGACAGACAAACGGACAAACCCAGATGAAAACATGCCCTCGTTGGCAAAGGTAATAAAAGTTCAATTTAAGAATATTTCAGGACGACATTTACTTACAATGCTATACTATTGCTTTGTCTTATTACTCTGTCATACGTTTATCAGTATAGACCTAAATCATTATTATTATAAAATTATTATATACGAATTTTTTACAGGATGTATCTACAGTCATTTCATATTTACACTATGTACATATATTACTTACTTCAGCCTGGAGGTTGTAAGTCAAACCTCCCGACCACATCTCTTCTCCATCCTCTTCTATCCAGGGCTCTTCTTCTGAGTTCTTCAGGCGTCAGCATGGTGATATTTTGTTTGTGCTTGATAAAGTTTAGCCTAGGTCTTCCTCGTCGGTTTCTTTCTTGGAAATGCTCGAACAAAGCGAATCTACTTATGATATCATCCTTCCTTATCCAATGCCCTAGCGATCTCAGCTGACGTTGGAACATTTTATCGCTCAAACTACCTCTCTTTACACGTCTGAGTATTTCATCGTTTCTTACTCTGTCTATTCTTCTAATCCCAAGGATGAACCGGTAACAACTTGTTCCAAAGGAGTCGATTTCTTTCTTCATTGCTTTGGTTGTAACCCATGTTTCAGAGTTGTAGAAAATAATGGAGACTATAAGTGAATCGAAGAGGTGTAACTTCACTGCCAGGGAGATGTCTTTTGATTTCCAGATTGTTGCTAGTTTCCAGAACTGACTCCAGGCCAATCCTTTTCGTCTTTTTAAGTCCGTATGGCAGTCAGCTAAGTGGGCACCAAGGTATTTAAAGTCATCGACGACTTCCAGACTTTTGTTCTCTGAGATTTCTACTAAGACTTTGCCTTCATTTACCACAGTTCTTGGTTCAACAACATCTCTAATCATAACTTTAGTCTTTCCATAGTTAATATTCAAACCAACTCTTTTTGCTGAAGTTTCTACTGTCAGAAAATGCTCTATTGCCTCTGTTTCATCTTTGTCTAGCAGTACAATATCATCTGCAAAGTCGAGATCGGGAAGCAGATCATTCGGGTGTGTTTCAAGTCCTGTTGTCTCTTCAGTACTTTGCAGTACATAATCGAGTACGATGATGAACAGGAAAGGAGCTAATGTGTCTCCCTGTAGGACTCCCGTAGTTATTGGAAATTCTTTGCTCAGAATTCCATCTATGCGAACTGCTGATGTGTCATTGTCGTACAAATATCTGATGGTGTTGACGATTTTCTCTGGAATTCCGAAGTTTCGAAGTATCTTCCACATCGTCTCTCTGTTTATGGAATCGAAGGCCTTTTTGAAATCAATGAATGTCATCACAGTTGGTAAATTT
This sequence comes from Morbakka virulenta, assembly GCA_003991215.1. Lineage (NCBI taxonomy): Eukaryota > Metazoa > Cnidaria > Cubozoa > Carybdeida > Carukiidae > Morbakka > Morbakka virulenta. Next base: position 122,111 of record RDPX01000421.1, read on the forward strand.
TTCTGGTGGAACTGTTCAAGCTCACTTCAAGAAATAGGTATACAAATCGACATTAATGAATAAAGGCTAAAGCCGCATCACGTAGAATTAAGTGTCAGGGAAGTCCCAGGCAATTGCAGGACGTTTCTAGGGTATCACGTAAACTTCGTGGAAAGTTCAACCTGAATGTTATTAATGAGACCATCACATCACTTAAGCATACAAAGTGTCAGAGATACCCTAGAGATCCTAGATATTTTACGACGTCTTCTAGGATATCTCTGAAACTTCCTGGTCAGGTAATATTATGTTTTGCCTAAATCTTGTTTAAAATTTCTTAGATTGACGGGGAGTTCATTGAAAACAATTGCTCCCTGATGGTATAAAGATTTTCAGGCTATTTCTAGTTTTATTTTTGGTATTTCAAAATATCATTCGAAATCACTCACTGAAAATGTTTCCTAATTTGCCAGCATTTGGTAAATAAGTTGTGCTTCACAGCGTTCACAATGGTTTTCTAAGTAAATGTGAGAATTTCGTTCATTTTCGCCACAGGATTCAAAAAGAAAAGATTTGATAAATGAGAGGGTGGCCCAAAGTGGGAATTGTGGGGGAAAAGTGGGAAAAACAATGTCAAAATTTGTTAGTTTGGAGACTTGTTCATTGTGTTAAGCTCTTGGTGATTTACAATATAGCAATTAGTTATTAAATATATATTTTTGAAAAAATATATGAAGTCCTTGTCCTAGCCAACACCAAAAGATCATTTATCAATACAATACAGCAAAGGCAGATTCCTCGGGCACATTATGAGACATCCTAACCTGGAACGCCTTGCTTTGTTAGGAAAGATCAAAGGCAGGAAAGCCAGAGGAAGACAAAGAAAGACATTTTTACAGTCTCCAAACAATTGGGCTTCGAACAATAGTCTGTGCTGTAATGAACTGATCCATGCCTGCGGTGATAGGATGGCTTGGAGTCGCATGATCATTGATGCCTGTATCAGGTTTGGCACCTGACCAACCATATGAGGTATTATTATAATTGTGGGCAATACCTCAGATGTCTAAACAGATAACACAAAGGGTCTATTTTCGGCTTTGAATCTTTTCTACCTCTTTCATTTTGTTGAAGAAACAATATCTTCCATTATCAAACCAACAAGACTGGCAGTAAGTTGAAGTTACAAAAAGCAAACGAGTGTTGATTTCATTTCATAAAATTATTTTGCCTTTCCTAGCAAATTAATTCAATCAGTAGTCAAATCTAGCTTTATTTTGTATTTTGAGCAGTATCTTTGGGTTTGGTAAACAATCGTCTGAGATTTCATGTGACCAAATGTATAATCATACGCCTACCAATTTTACTATTAATTTTCTAAACTTTTACTGTGTAAGCCCGATCAATCAATGGACAGGAGAGTTGTATAGACATGTTTATAGACACGAGCGAATGGACGAAATATTGTCATACAGTGACGTCAAATGAAGTAATTCGGACTGTGCTTGGGCACATTTCAGATCGATTGTGATAGGAACGTGTGTTGTTTGGAATGCCTATATAAAGTAGTATATTATGGCGTATAATCTATTGTTCTGAAACTAGATTTTCTAGATTTTACATGTCAAATTATGTACAAATAGGGGTCATAATTTGGGACCGAACAAGTAGACTTGGACTGGAATTTGAACAAGATTATGATTAGAGTTTGAAGAAGAAAATCTTTATTCGATTGAAAGCAGTTATAAAATCTACGTCATGACGATTTATAAGAAGATTTAGGGACTCACAATCGGAGTGTCTCTCTCTCTCTCTCTCTCTCGTCACTCGATTTCACTGATTTTACTCACTCGTCAGGAAATGTACATTTCCTGACGAGTGTTAAAATCACGAAACAGGCTTGTCGAAATGGATAGTGTAGTTTTTTTATTCTTTCCAACTTATTATATCTCTTTTATTACGCTTTGCATTTATGTATCGAGCACTCTAATACGCTTAACCGAATCGAATGTACCATATATATATATATAGAGAGAGAGAGAGAGAGAGAGAGAAAGAGAGAGAGAGAGACAGACAGACAGACAGACAGACAGACAGACCGATGGAACTGGCTGATAAAATGACAATAATGGGACAATTCATACATGAACAATCCACACCAAAACACAAAGAACAACACAACGAAAAACATAAGAATGAATTATCCGCAGAGAAAGAAAATTAATGATGTATGAAGGATAGAACTATGGTGAAGCGTGATGAAAAATGTAAAATGATAGATGAAGAATATTGATTAAGATGATGATAATGACTAAGAATAAAGTAGATATCATGGATCATCAATCTATTACCATGTCAACCATTTCGGGCATTTAAAATCAAAATGGACATACTGACATGGTTGCCCAGCAACACTGATCAGGTGTCACCTCCATGGAAGAGTGGAGATGGAAGTGAATAATAGAAAAAATCAAAGAAAAAGAAAATATATATATACATATATAAATATATGGGCCAATATTGAAATCTTGTGTATGATTATTTTCGGACTGTACCAATCAAGTGGTCAGAAATGTCAACCTTCAGTTCCGTAAATAGTTGCTTAAATTTTCTCAATCATTTACCTTTAGTTTCCTTTTGACCATCAGGTGGTAAATCAACCCCATTGATTCTAATACAAAGTCTCCGCAAACTTGATGTAAACCTTTTTTCAAGAAAAGAGGAGATAAAACAGAATAGAAACAAACTGACATTCTCCACACCAAAGTCTCTTGTTTACAACAAAACCATTATCACAATCCCTTTTTACCATCTGGCGTACATGCAAAAAAAATTTTTTTTTCAAGTTTACTTTACCACATTTATATATATACATACATATATATTATATAAATATTTGTATTTGTGTGTGTGTGTGTGTGTGTTTGTTTTCTTGCATGTTTTGCCGAATACCGTTGCATTTCTGACTAGCCACATTACCACACTACGTCAGGTAGTTCATTTTCAAGTGAATAGTATTAACAGTTGTAGTAATAATGGTGGTAGTATTAACAGTTGTAGTAGTAATGGTGGTAGTAATAATGGTGCTAGTAATAGTAGTGGCAGTAGTAATGGTGCTAGTAATAATGGTGCTAGTAATAATGGTGCTAGTAATAGTAGTGGCAGTAGTAATGGTGCTAGTAATAATGGTGGTAGTAATAATGGTGCTAGTAATAGTNGTGGTAGTAATAATGGTTGTAGTAATAGTAGTGGAAGTAGTAATGGGGGCTAGTAATAATGGTGCTAGTAATAATGGTGCTAGTAATAGTAGTGGCAGTAGTAATGGTGCTAGTAATAATGGTGCTAGTAATAATGGTGCTAGTAATAGTAGTGGCAGTAGTAATGGTGCTAGTAATAATGGTGCTAGTAATAATGGTGCTAGTAATAGTAGTGGCAGTAGTAATGGTGGTAGTAATAATGGTGGTAGTAATAATGGTGGTAATAGTAAAAGTAGTGATTGTAGTAGCGGTTTTTGTTGTTGTTGCAATGGTAATATTGAAAACAGTGCCCGTAGTAATTGTAAAAGGAGATAAAAAATGAGCTTGATACCATTATTAAGATCAACTTTAACACATTTTTATCCTTCATTTGGCAGATGGAAATGTTGTAGTTATGCGTTAATAAAGGAAATCATTTTTGCACTTTGGCTGTCATCGCTCTTACAGGTTGTCACTTGTGGCTCAAATTTATTGCTTCCTTTTATTTTCTATTATTTCCTTACTTTTATGGCTACAGTACATGCTTCAGGATATTCATTTCTTTGATTCTGTACTCGTTCTATGAACATGTTGATTTGCAACCCATTATCTTTTACAATATGGCACCACTGAATTTCAGTAATAAGACAAATAATAAGAAAAATAAAATTAATAGTTTTTCATTATTTCAGCAATGAAATAATCCTACTATCAGCAATAACTGCGTTTCTCGCAAAAAGCTAATAGTTTTTAAGCTAAAGTGGAATGAATAATTTGGACTATAAAACTTTGTCACAGTGATAAAAAAATAAACATATTTTACATCCATCATAGCAAGAAAGACATTTTTGTTGCTTAGTTCAATCGATATCTTCTTTTGGATGATGATATTTAATCAATTCTTGCCTTTTCTAATTTTTTCTCCAGCAATTCAAAGAAAAAACTGTTACGACATAAGTAATTTTCCGGTAAGTATGATTCCTAAATTGTTTATTTTAATTAATGGTTATCATCCAAGTACTTCTATTTTGTGTTGTAAGTAGTCAATACAGCTGACCAATGAACCCAAACAGAGATTATTTTAAAAGAGCTCAATGCAAGTGACTGTACCAGTGTTGTTGTTACTGAAAACGAAATATTAAATGTATTAAAACAGCTTTCATCTGCAGTTTACCTTTCTTGAGAACCTCTCCCTTTCTTTTCTTTATCAAACAAGGACAAATTAAACAAGGTGGGCTTAAATAGTTGAAGGTATTTTTAATTAAAGATTAAATTCAATTGTTTAGTTTACATCATTTAATTACCGAATCTTGGTATAAAAGTGGCCTCTTTTTACAACCTTTATTCTGTCGCTTGATATTCAAGGTAAGTTTTGCTGGAGTTAAGTTTATTTTTTTACAATTTTTCGTAAATTGGTAGTTCAGTTTTTTCTTACGTTTTTTATCCCACAAAGCATATGAGACCAGCAACAGCTATCAGCTATCATTATCATTTAGTCGGTCATTCTCAAAATGTTATACCACTGTGCTTCATACCTCTTACCATGCCTGAAGATATTGTGCCATCTACTCAGTGACACCCAATTCCTCGAGCTCTTTTTTGCAACTCCTTTCTTCCTCTTCTTTTTCTTTCCTCTTTGGGTGTCCGTTTTGTTATTCGTTTTGCTCATTTATAGTGGCTTATTCTGACATCGTGCCCTGTATATTTTCCTTTTATAGTTTTTACTCCTAAATTCATTTATTTTTGTCTAATTTTATTGTTAACAATGTTATCATAAATTGTTCATATATAAGATATTTTATCTTTAACATCATTTATTGTTTGAATCTTCTTTTTTTTAGTATGTAATATTTACATATAGAAAAAATACATATACGCACTGTTTTTCTAAGAATAAAAAGTGTGTGTGTGTATGTGTGTAAATGATGGCTACTTGTGCATTCATGAATAACAGTAAGTACCTTTTTATGCGTATTACCTACATACATTGCTGGATTTTTAAAAAAAGAATTATTTTTCTTGAAGACAGTTTATAGCAATGGTGTTAATTTGGTTCCTTTTCTTTAAAGCTCTTACTATTTGTCAAAAACGTTTGGTCGATTTTTCTTGCAACTCTATTAAGAAAAATGAATGGCTGCTTTTTTAAATTTATCCACTATCAATTGAAGCTAATTTGCCTTTAAAATGTAAAAGTGAATTCAAACCCTTTTAGTAGAGAATTAAAGAATCTGTTAATTTAGTTTTTAAGTAGGATTGAATTGCTTGCCATTAATCAAATTATTTTTTTGAATATCATGTTCTTCTATGACTTTGAAACAGTAATACATTTCCATTTCACTAAATAATACTTTTTGCAATATTCATCTTTCACCTAGATGATTGCAATATTGTTATTAGGATTTATGTCCACTGCCTGCTTCGGAAATCTACTGTCATACAGAGGTAAGAGTTTCTGCCCTATTTTGAAATAACCCTATTCTATACATACTACACATACAGTGGACTCTCTATCTCAAACTCTCAAAGGACCGAGATATTTGTTCAAGATTGAAAGAGTCCACTGAATTTATAATTTTTTTTCTCTGATCTAGAAGGCAAAAAGTGCTCAATGCATATGGCAGAGCATTATAAAGAAGTTGAAGCAAGAAAAATGATTGAGAATTTTAATAAAAAATTAGAGCTGTATTTGTTGCAATTAAATTTCTTCATTTTTCTTTTGCTTTATATATACATATATATATGTATATATATATATATATATATATATATATGGTGAACGACAAAAAAATCAACCAAACTAAGTTTAGAACTGTCAGTTTCATGTTTTCACAATCATCAAACATGAAACACATGAAAATAACAGTTCTAAACTTTATTTGGTTGACTTATTTGTCGTTCACCATGTGACAGCTCTAATATTCTCACATTATTGAACACTGTCGATAGCTAATAATCACTTCGATACTGGTACATATATATATATATATATATATATATATATATATATATATATATATATATATATATATATATATATATATGTATAGATATATATATATATATATATATCCCCCCACCTTCATACATTATTACACCACGCATGGGATCCCCTCTTTCTATAACCCACACATAAAT
>RDPX01000421.1:156991-184355 GCA_003991215.1 Morbakka virulenta
AGAGAGAGACAGACAGACAGACAGACAGAGAGAGTAGAAAGAAGGAAAGAGAGGGAGAGAGTAGAAAGAAAGAGAGGGAGAGAGAAGAAAGAGGGGAGGAGAGGGAGAGAGTAGAGAGAGAGAGAGAGAGAGAGAGAGAGACAGAGACAGAGACAGAGACAGAGACAGAGAAGAAATAAAAAAATTAAAAAGGTTAACAAGTACAGAGAAAAAAAATCAAATAAGAAGAGTGACCCTTAAAGCTAAATTGGCTTCAAGCCTTGCTTAGAGTGAAAGACCTAAACAAAAAGACAACTACTGTTAGTGGTGTCATATATCTAAGTAGAAAAAAGGCTGTAAGGTTTGTGGAAACCAGAAATAGAATTAGCCTTTCTTGTATTACCAGCTCCAAGTCTCCATTTACGTTAATTTCTCTTATGATGCTTATGGTTTTTTTACCCGTAAATGTTGCGGAAGTTGGAAAGAGCAGGAGTTCCTACTTAGATTTGAGATCAGCTATAATAGATAATTCTCTACTAGGTTTAGAAAGAATCAAAAGACAAAAAAACTATCAGTTACTTTCTGTATTTGTACTACTTTAAAATGATTTCAACCAAAATTAAAATAAACCTACATCTTATGAAATACTTTATCTTCTCGTATGATAACATGAGCATAAAAGCAACATAATTCAGCAATCAGTAACAGTGTAAAGAGTAAGTCTAAGTGCGAACCTTCCAGGTTTCAGTTGAATTTAATTGTGCTAGGGCGTGTGTCAAAAGGTGGTTTCCGTGCCCTATTACACTGCCTATAAGCCCAGTCTATACAAATTGCATGAGCTTACAGCCGGTTATAGACTCACTAGGTCTTTAGGCTAGAGACTTTTATCATTTTGTGGTGAGGATGTAAAAGATACATTTTTCAAATATTTTGTTATCTTTTTTATATTTAGATTTTTATCTGGTCCTTTCAGAATGTACATACATGGGACCTCTTCGTCCGTATTTACTTTTGAAAATTACATGTCCACAGCAGTCAACTGTATCGGTAGTGTGAGAAACTACAGATAAATAGGTCAGTAGTTGAATTTGTATTTTCTCAGAAATTGCACAGTAAAGCACAACGGGGCCCTGCAAAGCAAATGATACATCTATACGGCCGTAAGAGACAAAAGCAAAAGCATACTTGTGTCCCGTTGAAGCTAGCTTGCAGTTAGCGTATGCTTTGCTAAAGGCAGTTAAATACACCACCGGAATTGCAAGGCCAAATGCCGTTTGAATACAGCACCAACGCTAGTTTGATTCTTCAAGATTTTCATGCCATATTTATCGTGACAATTGTCTGGTTCACGGAAACATATTAATGATTCATATGAAACAAGTGGCCAAATTTATACGCATAGTTACTGGTAATAAAACTTTTAAAATTTATACTGTGTCGTAAGTTTCCTGATATTTTTGCCATACGTTATCAAATTATTAAAGACTGATATTGAATTGTTCAACTTCTGTAACAAATTTGGCAAAAACGAGATAAATGTGAAAAGAAGCATAAGCATTCACTTACTATTTCAAGAGTGTTATTTGAAGGCTATTGACAGTCGATTGCAAAAGAAAAAATAGATATAAATTTTTGGGTATATTGAAAAGTATGTCAAATCCATTAAGAGCATAAAATCACATCAACTGTAAAAATGACGACCTATTACTCTAACATTGGAAACACTAGAAACATTCCAAAAATTCACTGTTTTGAAGAAGAAGACTGCTTTACTTAAGGGTCTAATTAAAATATTAAATTTTAACAGAGTTATGACGATTATAAAGACACTACCTTTGAACAAAAAATTCAGGAAAACTGATAATAAATCAGAAGAGAATATAGAATAAACCAGGCGAATTCCAAGAATTTACTTATCTTTACGAAATAGAATGTAAGGTATCCATAGCAAGACACAGGTATAATACAGGTAGTAGAACTCCAACTTTACTAAATTGAGATATTGTTGTTAATTTTTTTCCCTTGTCAGGGTATCGTGACGATTATGACATCACCACCGTGTACGGTCCTGCTCATCCTCCCTCTTGAGATCCGTCGCTGCCATGTCTTCTCTGATGTTGTCCTTCCATCTGGGCCTTGGTCTCCCTTGTCTTCCTCGTCCTGGTATCTCCATCTGAATGCATCTCTTTCCCACATACTGTTCATCTCTTCTTTCAACATGCCCAAACTATCGTAGATTTTCCTGCAGTTTCTTGGAGATTTTTGCAAAAGCTAATTTTGTTCTCATCTCTTCATTTCTGAACTTGTCTTTTTGGTGACGCCCTTTGCCCAGCGCCGGATTTGTATCTCTGCCACATCAAACTACCTTTCTTGACGTTTGGTGAGAGGGACAGTTTCCACCCTGTACAGTATTGCTGGTCGAATCAAGATCTTGTACACCTTACCCTTTAGCTTAACTGGCACGTGTTTGTTACATAAAATACCGGTCGCTTTTCTCCAGTTGTTCAACCCAGCTTTTGTTGTTAATAATATTACAAAAGTAACAAATGACCTTGTTCTACTATCTACTAATGATAATAATAATTTAAAAAAGTAATAGTCAGAAAAAAGCATTGATATTAGAAAACATAGAGACATGTAGATTTGTTGGTGCTTTAAAGATAAAAATAGCTTCACTTTTATCCAACAGGAGGAGGATGGGAAGCCAGTCCGCAAAATGCAAGACTGTACATGGAAGATGATTACAAAAATTTTAGGATTGGTTCTTGGTGTCTTAAGAGTTGGGAAGATCTTCCAAACGCTTATGTTCAGGTCGACTTACAACAACAGAAAACAATAACATATATTGCAACTCAGGGTATGCTCTGTATTTCTTCTAATTTTCAATTTTTTTATTTGATACTAGTCATATCACAATGCATGCACTGATATATGTATGAGTATATATGTTAATTTTCTGCAGAGGAGAAACGAAAACGGACTGACATTACATTAAATATCAAGTCCTTATTAATTTTGAATAGGCAGAGTACTGGTGATAGAGAAGTAAAGAGGAGAGTGCAGGCCGGTTGCGATACTTAGAGGAAGGTAACAAGGGTACGTCAGTGCGCTCAGCTCTGTTATATGGTCTGAAAACTGTTGCTACCACCCCGCGACAAGAGGCGGACCTAGAAGTGGTTTTAATGGGCATGATGAGGTGGCCACTGGGTGTGATGCGACTAGACAGAATTACTAACGACCACATTCTAGAAACATCACATATCAGGAGACAAGATGAGGGAGTCAAGGCTTAGCTGGTACGGACACATAGCAAGTTGTGATCCAGATTGTGTAGGAAGGAGGGTACTGAGTTATGAAGTGGATGCTGATTTGGCAAACAGAACAGGCTGAAGACGACTGATCCGCTGTGGCGACTCCCAACGGGATATAGCTGAAAGACAAAAGANAAAAGAGGAGAGTGCAGGCCGGTTTCGATACTCAGAGGAAGGTAACAAGGGTACGTCAGTGCGCTCAGCTCTGTTATATGGTCTGAAAACTGTTGCTACCACCCCGCGACAAGAAGCGGACCTAGAAGTGGTTGTAATGGGCATGATGAGGTGGCCACTGGGTGTGATGCGACAAGACAGAATTACTAACGACCACATTCTAGAAACATCACATATCAGGAGACAAGATGAGGGAGTCAAGACTTAGCTGGTACGGACACATAGCAAGTTGTGATCCAGATTGTAACGGAATATAGCTGAAAGACAAAAGAAGAAGAAGAAGAAGAAGAAGACAGTATCTTCAGCAGCAGAAACTCGGCTTTTCCTTTCCCTGGTCCCAGCCTAACGACAGGGGCCATGGAAAGAAATGGTTAGCTCAAGTGAAAGATAAGTTCGCTGAAATGATCTGGTTGACAGCTTAGCGTCGATGGCCGAGTCAGTGTCCATGATATCTATGGTCATTGATTAAAACTCAGCTTATAGCACACATATTTTTCACTTTCAGACAAATACTAGTATATAGAAAATGGGGCATTACCACAATCAAACAATTTGATAGTGATGTTGTCTCATAGGCAAGTAGTTTAATTGCATGCTGTTATTCTTCAAGATACCTCTCTGATAATGATAATGTATAATCCTGAGCTCACTGCGCTTGCGTAGTTTGAGCACTCTGACAGGATCCCACAGTAACTCTTAAGGCTATGTTTGCTCCGGCAACATGGCCAGAGAGTTATGTTTCAGTGTGATGTCTCTGAAGCTCTGTGCTACACTGATGAGCCCACAAAGGGCGAAACGGTACTGTCTGCAGATTGAGTATATGTATATGGTGAATATGTATTGGATATTTATTTTTACATAGATCCCTGAAATTATTTTTTTCCTCGCTTCAGTTTCAATTTTCTGGATAATTCTTGATCAGGTGTATTTGAAATCATAACCTATCTTTAAAGATTTCTGACCATAAAAACTCCTATTTAATTGCATCAATTCTTTATATTCTATACATTTTCTAGGGGATTGAACTCCTGTTAATACTCAGACAGCATTTTTATTTCTTTCATCTGTGGGTACAATTCCAGTAGCTATTTTTCACTCAGTGTACTTTTTCATAACATTTAATCTCGTTTATCCTTATTTGCTTTAGGAAGAGACAAATATTATGAGCGTGTCAGGACATTCAAAATCGGTTACAGTAACGATGGAAAAAACTTCCAGGATTACGAAGAAGATGGAAAGGCTAAAGTTAGTATTTTCTCAATACTTAAATTTGCTTAATCCAGTTTTATCATTACAGTGTTTCTGTAGTAGTATTAGATTAAAACGAGCCTCTTTCGTATTCACAATTTCCTATAAACGTTGTTCTATTGACAACTTTCATCTTTCTCAAAACAAATTGTTTCTTTGACGATGATATGGATAAGAATTTTAATAGGTGAAAAAGGGACTAGGAGCCAGTCTATGCAAAGACTGAAATTCTAAAATTGTTCTTAAATAAACCCTTGCTATTCCACTTTCATTCTGTGTTTGCTTCTTGCTTCTAAAAGTAATTTTGGAGTACTTAAACCTTTAAACAATAATTTGATTTCGAGATATATTTGCCTGATGATCGTAATATCGTGAAACTATTAGTTGCAATCATAGTTCTTATTTTTGGGATTTTACCTTATGTATATATACAAGGTAAAAAAGAAAACTCATTTGTGTAAATATTTGTGTATAGTTCTATACACAAGTTTTGAGTTTTTTCTATTACTTTGTATATTCGCTCTGGATATCCATCGACCACCAAAAATGGTAGCAGAAGAACTCTGTTATTTTCGGTTGTTTGTTTACTTATATATATATATTTATTTATATATTTATATATATATAATATGTATAATATATTAAGGTAGGCAATGAAATAACGCAAAACTTTTCAATACTCAGAGTTTCATGAGTTCCGTGCTTCTAAATAAAAAATTTATTGATTTGAGCCACAATTTTTCTCCAGCGTTTTTCAAAACTTTTTTTCAAATGTTTGCTTTTTTACATGGGAATTGTTTTATTTTGTGAACTCCTTTTATGTATATTCAAGTATTTATTACTTTTATTAAAGAAACAACACAAAACAGTCTCATATGGACTATATGTACCACTGTTCTTGCAGAAATAAAAGGTAAGGCAAATTTACTTGACATAAATATTCCATCTTATTTCAGAATATTTTCCTCTTTATTTTTGTAGATATTTGATGGTAACTGCGATCACTTCACTCCAATCCTAAACAAATTCAAGAACCCAATCAGAGCACAATACGTTCGGTTTTATCCAATCAAATCTAACTATCCATGCGTAAGGATGGAGTTTTACGGTTGCTGAATGTAAACATTTAGCTGAGTAAATGTAAAACTTATGAATGTAGCTAGTTACAAATATATTGTAATTTAAAGCTATATTGTTCATGAAAGAAAACGTGATGTAAGAAAAAGTAAAAAACCATGCAAAAGCTGTGTTGTCATTGTTTCTTTCTGTGGCTGGCTGAAAAATATACAAAATTATGTGTTAGTTTGAAAGTTCAATAATGACTGTATCCTTGTTGTATTGCTACAACACTGAGGAACACTGTAGCTAATTTTTGACATAAAAATTAGTTTTGCGAGACTATCAGCCTGACGATAGGAGAAGTATTGCTCCAAACGTACTTCAGAAAAAGCTTACGGCTCAAGACATGATAAAGCTCTTACAGCTATGAAAATTAGTTGTTCGTGCATCTGCATTCTTAACATGCAATTTGATGCTTCACATTAAATGCTGAAATAAAATGAGAAACTAGAATTTAATTGATCGGCTTAGATCATGATATTACATATATATGTGTATGCAATTATCAAAGACAATTTCTTTAAAGGTCCAAGGGTAAATGTGTGTGAGTAGGTGTTTGCTCAGGTGTTAAACAGCCTTATTTCATATTTGAAAGAAAAGAAATAAGGATTTTGTACTATTATATACCAACAGACAAAAATTATGGAAATACAAAATAATCAAATATTATTGGAACATATATATTTTTTGCGTTGCAAAAATGAGTGTTGGAGAGAAAAGAGGGAATAAATAGGTTGTACACACATACAACTGTATACACAGATACACATGAACACATACATAAACACAACGAGAAAACCCTCATACTGTGTACTCCAATATAAACGCCAATTTGTGATATTATTAAATAATATAGATGTTAACACGCGAGTCTCCAAATTCAACTTTGTTTGAGCATCAGCAAAAGCAACCTTTTGAACTTTGTCTGATGGACAAGCACAAAACCAAGGACCAGAATAACAAACAATGCCTCAAAATAAGGCAGCCAGAGGATCATCTAATTTTTCCCCTAATTTCCCTTTGTACTTAAATTGACTTTTCTTTTGCACATCTTACAATAAACATAATAAAACAGGAGAAAGGGAAAAACAAAGTTAGCAGAAAATAATTAAAAACCTAACTTATCAAAAAAATCGTCAAGAAATGGAATGCAATGGTTTTAAAAGATGTACTTGATAAAGTACGGAGCTAGGTCTGTCAATGATAACAGTAAGTTTGTTCCAGGACAGTCCTTTACAATATTTAATGTTCCCAACGTACTTAGCCAAACCTTTTGCAACAATTATTATTACTTTTATTATTACTATTATTATTACTTTTATTAATATCGTCTTTAAAGAATCTCACTAAATGCCAAAGGTACTGGGTTTGGCATCAACAAGACTTCAAAAATCTCCAGATCCTTCCTCAGAATCCGAGCAGAATGCAAGGTAACAATTTACTGCAACTTAGCAACCCCTGTCTCTATTTCAATGCCCTTTATCTCTTCTTCAGTTTCATTTGTCTTGGTGTTTCTATGACAGCTGGTCTTGGATTTTTGATTATCCTATCCCTCTAGATATTAATGCCCTATAGGACTTTTGATTTACCATTTCCACTTAAAGCTTTCTCTGGTACTTGTTTATACTACTCATAAGGAGTGTTATATTAAAACTTGCTACAAAAAATGACCAGTGCAACATTTTCCAACCTGCAGCGATGTAACTGACATTTTTATTCACCACGTTCGTTACACAAGCGGCACTTATTTGTTTCAGTGGTATGACAAACTACTTTTTTAACCAAATGAGTTTTTAGCAATTAGTCTAGTGCAGGTACCAAAAACCTCTGTTTCTCTTTATAATTCTCTACTTCGAAGTCACTCTCCTGATGATCCATCATTCTTCACATCCCTCGTATCTCTGAGCAACTCTCCATGTAACTGTAACTGGTTTAAGTACTTCCTTTATTTCAAGGATATACCTATTTTGAAATTGATTCTCCACCTCAAGCTCAGCTTCAGCTGGCCTTACCCGACTGCAGTATACTTAAGAAACTCTTCCGCATTTTTTTGCATTGTGATAATATATTAATCTTTGTTCTACAGTCACATATTCAAAAATGCTGATAAGCCCTTCTCTTCCAACCTTTCTTTTCATTTACAATCGAATGGCATTTAACTTAAAATGGAGTGCGCCATATTTCTTCCAATTCAGTATTACAGCACTATGCTGTACCACAGCAACTGGCCATGGGTTTGTCACATTAATTAAATTTTTTAAGTTAAGCCTGGGATTCAATACAAGTATTAATTTTCTCATATATGTTGTTTTTTCCTTTTCTATTCATTTTCTTATGCATGATATCATCAAGTTCCAATATGTCTAAGCACTTGTAATCACCATCATCAATTTTCAAATGCATTCCGTGTCCAACAAAATTATTTCATCTGAATGAGCGTCCTTCATGTTTAAAGTTTCTCATTTTGATACATCAAACTCCATTCCAATACCTTTGCAATACAGGTTAACTCTAAATTGATCTGTTTTATAGACTTCCCGCACATCTTTATGTTGTCCATAAAGAATAGGTGACAAAGGGAAGGCACATTCTTATCTACTTTTTAACCCAGGTTTATCTTCCTAAGTGTTATTAGGCGCAGTAACAAATAGGCAGTGGAAAGAAACTGTCATTATTATTATTATTATTATTAGACGGTTGGTTTTAATATTGATTGATAGAGGGAATTTATAAAGAACAAATAAAAGGGTTGGAGAAAAAGTAAAATAAATATAGAAAAATACATCTTAAAAGACTTCTTTGAGTTGCCCACGTTTAAAATTGAAAGTGCTTTTCTCAGGTGGAGGACATTACCAATCAGCACAATTTTTTGGATTTCTGTTAAGAGTGATTTCCCTGGTAGCTTCTGCACGTGTTTTTCCGTATTATTGTTTACCACCTCTAGGGGCACAACAAATACTTGGACTGTCGAAATTTTAACTTTTACATTTGTTCAACATCTATTTGAAAGTCTTTGTATTTTGAGAGCTTCTCAAAATCTTTCGCGTATACAATTTTGTCCGTGGGAACACTCATATTGATCATCATGTACGTTTTCTCCTGATATCTTTTAATAATAACACCAGTCCTGTTTGCTTACTTAGTCCTATCTGCGTAGACTCCGAAATCGCAAAGAATCGTTACTTTTTCGTTTTCTGTTACAATGTCTGCTTTATGTTCATACCACTTTTGAGTACAAGGCAAATCATAGAAATTACATGCTTTCCAGTAGATATATTGTCTGACCCTGTCAGGCCTGAGTTTATATTGTGTGAGTGTTAGCACAGAACATCCCGAGACCAGGTGGTCAATAGTTTCTTGAGGACCATTACAGAAGCGACCATTGGAGCCTGCACCGTTATGGAGGATTGCTTATTGAAAATTACGGGTGAGTAGGCATCGGTCATTTGCGGGCAATATTAACCCTTCAGTTTCAGCTTTGACTTCTGCACTACCTAGCAACTGATGGGTGTTTTGCTTATCAACATCAGCACTGTCTACTCGTTTAGGAAACTGGCTTTATTCTTCTAATTAGTTTCAGTATGGTTTATCCTGGTATAAAGGAAACAGAGATATACAAAAAGCAAGAAGTGAAAACGATTCTCCTTGAAAATTGCCGCACTTTATTTCAATTGGATTGAAAGTAAAGATAACGTTACTGTGCGTTAGAAAAATGTAGTTTTCCATAGTTGCATAATGATTTTAAGAAAATTAATCATTAAAGAAGAGATTTCATAAAGTTTGCCTTCAGTATCCATTCATGTTGTACGCTGTCAAACTCCTTCCTGTAATCTACCCTACCATACTAAGGTCACGATGTTTTGATTTCCAATTTTTAATTATTAATTTGTTAATATTTTGTTAAATTTGTTAATATTAATCAGAAGCTGATCCTTACATCCGTAGGACCCTCTTCTGCAGTCCTTTTCTTTACCAGGAAATAGTTTTTGTTGGTCAAAGAAGGTGTAGGTGCTTCCAGTTAATATAGCGGGAAAGAACTTGTATGGGGTACTTAAACAGGCTAAAGGTCAGTAGTTTTTCGGATCCTGCGTGTCAACTGCTTTTTGAAGCGAGTGAGTGGTGCCCTCTAGTAGCCACTCCGGTGTATTTTCCTTACATGGTCAAAAGGTCATGTAAGGATTCAAGGCCATTCAACCAGAAGTTGTTTACTTTGTCCATTTTTGGTAATTTT
Organism: Morbakka virulenta; assembly: GCA_003991215.1. Classification (NCBI taxonomy): domain Eukaryota; kingdom Metazoa; phylum Cnidaria; class Cubozoa; order Carybdeida; family Carukiidae; genus Morbakka; species Morbakka virulenta. The sequence goes on from RDPX01000421.1 coordinate 167,054, forward strand.
CACTTCGTTGACTTTCTCAAAGCACATTTAACTTACTCTGCTGCTATATTGTTCTATTCCTGCCTAGGTATACCGCGATCTTTTTCTTCAGTATTCTTAATCCAGGCTGCATTTTCGTTAAACTGTTTCTCACCACTCCATATCTTATTCCAAAAGTTTTCTATTTCTACGTCATCAGGTGTATCCAGTTTAGTAGGTTCTTTTCCGACCTCACAATAGAACTTTTTTGCGTTTGTTTCAAAAAACTGGTTTTGTTTGTAAAACTTAGTTCTTTTCTCAAACATATGCATTCGTAGGACCTTTACTTGCATTTTCTGTTTAACACCTTCCTTTACTTCACTAATGTTTTTTGTTATTGAGTTGGTATTTTCGTCGAAGCTTCCTACATTTCCTCCTTTTTACTACCATTCCATTCTGGAGTTCGTTGAGTTTCGATAATTCTTCTATCATACTGTCTATTTTGCTTTCGAGTTTAGCTTTCCACAGGTTTTTTTGTGTCTATTTATTTTTTTTCTCCTTAACACCATATTTTCTCGGTTCGTTTGCTACGAGTATTGATCTGATTGCTTTGTTTCCTAGTTTGATTATTTTCATGTTTTCCCTATTGTTTTGGATTTTCTGGAGGGGCTATCTGTCTTTAATGTCAATATATTTTACCTTTGCGAACTCTACAATTATTTTATCGAGTAACTTTTCAATTTCTACAATATATATATATATATATATATATATGAGGTTTGGGTTAGATCATTTTCAACGTTGTCATTTTCAATCGCATTTTACACGTGGTCATAGCCTGGTTCATGGATATCTTTTTCAATGTTTTCAACATCTGTAGTTTCATTTTCATTGTCTCTCGTTCAGGCCCATCAACTGTGTCAGGTATAACATTTTCTGTCACACTTGTTGTTTCATCATGTTCTTCTTTGCCTTTTAATACGATAATTGTCTCTCCTTATGTTAGCTAATCTGTTGATATCCTGATTTAACCCTATCCCAGGATTTTGCGATCTCCAAATACTAAACGTTCGTTCTTTACAGTTTGAAGCAAAGAAACACATTGGGCGCAGGACTTCCAGGGACAGGGGCCGAAGCGGAAAATCCCTTGCATGGTAATCTGTTGGTTTAACCAGTTGGTTACTACTGCACAAATGGTTTGACAAAATGGAGTTTACGTAGCTCTTTGTAATTCATGTGAAAAGAAAATGATACTTAAATATATAAGAATCAGAAGATAAGCTCTTTGCGGTAAAGAGGAAAAAGAATATTGGCATGTGAACAGTACAGAATGTTTTACGTCTGGTAGCTACTGTACACGGTTGTTTCGAAAAAGTCGGTTCAATAAGGAAACTTAGGAATAAAGTCTTTACTAGCAAAGCCGTAGATGGAAAATGTGATTGAGTACAAACTCTGTCAAGACCGTAGTCCTTCTTCCACACTGAAATCTGTGCAGAAAATTATTAGATAAAGACCTCAATATTCCAACCTTTCCAATGCTAGACTTGCCCATTTTGACCACATTTTATTTTGAAAATTAAAAAAAAAGTTTATTTTACGCATGTATGTTTCTTTTTTACAACAATATTTCCTTGGTTAAAACCAGTCAGGTGCTGTCTTGTACAATCATGCTCATGGTTTAAGGTAGCAGTTCTTTTTCTTAATTAATTAGAGATCTTTTCAAGATCTGGAAAATAAAAGTAAATTTTTTACACCAATAAAATTAAAAGAGTTTTCTTCAATGTTACAACTTTTACCTCTTCCCGATCACCAATAAGATTCTTTTCATATTTAATATTTTAATACGCAATCAATGATAGGAACCTATGGTTCTGCTTGCACCTTCTTCACATTTTACACTGGCACCAAGGCATCAAGCATTTTCATCTCCACACGTTTCCAACTCTTTTTTGAAAAATTATACAAACCTTTTACTAACAAGTGTTCCTTTACTATTGCATATGGGGCGTTTATATAGCGTGGCAGGCGACAGTTCAGGGGAAAAGGAGTAGAAGCAGGCAGAAGCTGAGATGGAGAGGTGTTTGTAAGGGAGGACATGAGGCAAGTTGGAGCGGATTTGGAGGACTACAAGGAACGCGGAAAGTGGCGCAGACTGTGTCGAGCGGCCGTCCCGTCCTAGCAATGGAACAAGACCGCAAGAAGAAGAATTGGGCGTTTTCTCTTAGCTACAAATTCATCATCAATCATTAATACAAAATACTTGGTTAATTCTACCTTTGTATTCAATTTCGTATGAGTAAAAATACAGAGCACATTTAAGTGTAGCCAACTGAAGGCAGTTAAGGCAGTTAGAACATTCTTTTGAAACTATTATTTGCTTAAAATTTTAAAACTAGAAATTAAATCTAAAAAGTGTAGTACAGTAAAATATTACGACACTTATTAACTCTAACTTTGAGTTATAAAAACTTTGATTTACAACATTCAGTCGTTTCCGGTGTCTTTTTAACAATTGTCATGTACTAACTGTATTTATCGAAATTGTCCTTCTTGACAGTAATGTTAGACAAAAGCCTGTCCTGTAGATTTGTGAAATGTTTCATAGAAACGATGTTTTAGTTCATAGAGAAACGTATAGCTCACATCTCATATGCTTACTGTGCAATAAACACAAAGGAAAAATGCCACTTTATCTGGTGCCTATTCGACATGGATCCATATTGTGGATATTGATCCATCTTGGATAAAAGCTTGCCTTATGCGATGTTAATTTTGCTGTTGGTTGAGAGTATAACCAGAAAAAGACGGCTTAGCCCAAGTTATATACAGGGAAGCTCATGCAAGATAGTCACTCTGACGGAGAGTAATAAACAAAATATTCTTATTCCCTTTAAAACCCCTATGACATGTAAGCGTAATTTATGTACTATGGGCTATCAATAAAGCCATTCGTATTCCTCAAAATAGATGCACCATCTACTTTATTAGGCTCTTTGTTTATTGTAGAGTTCTTTGTCTATTTTATCCCTTTCACCTTAAGCAAGAGTGGGCTTCCCTTCCGTCTCCAAATTCTATTCTAAAACATTTACAAACTCAATGGTATGCCGTCTATAGTGAAAAATAAAATTGAATGCAACACTTTCAAGGACGCAGCTCCGACCTATACGTCTCCCGCGCAAAAACTTTGGAAGACACGATCCGCTAGTTTAATATCTTTGAGGGTTTTTTGGGGGGTGTTTTAAAGTTATTTTCTTCCATTAATTGGGCCTTAGGTGGTGCCCTTCAGAGGGATGCCTTTCCTGACGCCAACCAATGTTTTTTTCTTTTGTACAGTTCCAAATTATTTTCGCCAACTTTGGGAATGGAATCTGAGATCTCTTGGTTGCGGTGCAACTGCACTAACCATTGAGCCAAGGTTAAATAGCTCAGACTACAATGTTATATTTTTTGTAATAGCACCCATGGTTTATATATCTCATTTAGTGGCCAAACAAAAGGTCCCACAATCGTACAAAGTAGCCATAGTCCATAATTTAGTGCACATGTTGATTGAAAAGAAAAATGCTAACCCAAATCTTAAGGAGAATAATTTTTTTAAAATTCTCACAGACATTTGGTCATTCTCATTTACAGGCGGTAAACCAGTCAATGCTCAAGTTATACTTCTTGGTCAAGAGTTCTCTTACCAGATGTTAGACTTAAATGAATTTCCAGTCATATCTTTCAATCAGCCAAGTGATAAAGACTCTTGATTCTATATGATATGAGTCACTTATCAATAATTGTACCATTGTGTTTCCTTTCATAATACAGACATCATCGTTGAAATTGAGCTAGTAGCCAATGTGAATGGGTCGTAAAAGTTCATTACCTCAGAATACAATAGCATCTACTTATAACAGCGCTTTTCTGAAGGCCTGGCGCTACCCTATGAGTATGCCATTTATCACATACTACGCGTCCATGTACGGTAAAGTGGAAATTCGAATTTTCCTGGACTCTGGTCAGGCAAAAACAGATGATGCTGCAATAACACTGCGGCAGTTTTTGGTTTTGCCTAATTTGTGTATATGCATATATATAGTATTTATATTAGCGCAAGGAATTTTATGATGCTGCAAAGTTCAATGTCCCTCTGGCTGCAGATAAATTAGTGAACAGAACCAAACATGTTGGTCTTAAATCAAGAGAATTCACAGTTTTAATACACATCAGCTTTTGATTAATACATACGATGACATATTTAAAGCTTACATGTTTTAGTGTCCATTGTTCTCCGATAAATGTCTTGTTCAATTAATCAGCAATTCTGTCGTGCAAGTTTCTAAGGTTCATATTCCAAGACCCTTGTGCCTTATCTTTTCCTGCTGCTTTCCAATTCGGCATCTTTCTGTATTACTCCTTCACTATTTCTGATGTAATAGTGACGCCGTCCTGTGAATGTTGCTTACTATCCAGTCCCTCTTTCACTTCCTTCAGCCAAATGATCTCCTTATTATGCTCCTTTTTAACACTCTAGATGCCCCCAAAACTTCCTGCTCTCCTCGGCATTAGGCACCTCACCCGTTCCGATTCCACCTCCACTTAACTCAGCATAAATTTTCTTCTCACCATTAAATTATCTATTTTGTAGAAAATGTTTGATTCTTTGCTCATATCTCTTAATTTTTGACTGTTCCATCTTTTTACCTTTCACTGAGGCTGTTGTGTGAAGGCTTCCGCTGTGTCTCCATTTTGATCACTGGAGGTTTAATGTTACCCTATCCGCCTTGTGTGATCATAGCAGAATACTGAAAAGTATTTCTATCCATCAATTTGGAGAGGAACTAGACTTTTGTCCGATGCAATAGCCTGATAAAGCACTCCTACCGTTGCCATTTTCATGCCGGCTACTTGCAGGATGATGGTTTTATGGGAGGCTTTGTACAGCTTCCTGCTTTTACTGACGTCTTCAACAATTGTAAACGGTGGGTATACGTCTTTAAAACTCAATATCCAAATCAAGTACAAATACTTTACAAATGGAATTTAGTTTTATTAGAGCTCGTGCCATTACTGCCACGTTATTACACTATGATTTAGAGCAGCGGTGATGTACGCCTGTTCCAAATTTCTATGGTTTTAACGTCATTTTCCTCCAGCAATTAAGGCTCAGACGGTGCCCTTCAGAGAGCCTTTGTTTTGGTAGTGAGGAATTTCTTGATCAGATGCCCTTCCTGACGCCAACCAATGACTTTTTCTTTTGTAGGGTTCCAACGTCTCTTCGCCAGCTCGGCGAATCGAAGCAGTAACCTCTTTCTGTGCAACTGCACTAACCGTTAAGCCACGGCTCCTTTCCTGTGGGAATTTAAATAATTGGCTTAAAACCAGTAGCTGTTCTTCCTGCAAAGGTTAACACATTTGAATTTTGGCCAGCTTTTCCTTATTTCTTTACGAACGCTCGAAAGAAGTGTCCTTAATCTTAGATAAGTGAGTATCAACTTTTTGACGATAGAAAATGGACCATATTTATTTATATATTGTCCAATTTTATTACTCTCGAGTTAGAAATTTCACATTCGCACTTTCGGGCTTGATGCCAGACTTTCAATATTAAAAATTGAGTGAGCCTGAAATATTTTGCAAAGGTTTATTGACGCGTTTCTCAACTCTAGAGTGAAGCATATTATTCCTTTAAGAACAGCAGGTAGAATCAGAACAAGAAAAAGTTTAAATTATTAGGGTTTTTTTTACCAATTTGCATTATTTTCTCCAAAACACGAAAACCAAAAATCTAGGAAACCCAACACTGCGAATTCATCAGACAGGAATCGAGGTGGATGTACATTAGACAATGTTTTTCATGCAATAAAAAAAACCCATGTAAATTCGAAAACATAATGACTAAACCCAGGAGCAGAAAATCAATGTAACTTATTAGTCTTTAGTTGAAAATGATCGCAATTAAAAAAAATTCTTCTTTTGCATATTTTCAACGTTCTTTACAACCATATTTCTGCGATGTGTCGCGCTAAAATATTTTTTCGCAGTTCCTCTATTTCTCTGATTGGTTCTTAGCAAATTATCGCCTAAATTCAATTTTACAGATAGGTTCTAAGAATGGTTATTGATTTCCCAGTACTCAATTTCAAAGACTTGGCGTGAAATCTGCTTAATCTGCCAAGTTTTTCAGGGAAAAATCCTCTCTTTAAAAACTGCCGACAAGGTCTCAAGAGAACAAAAGCCTCGATATCCCGGCATGATGATAGGTCAAAATAAAAAATTGTCTCTTTGGTTAATATGAAACGTGCTGAATATAATTCAACTTTTTCTTTATAAAACAGAGACCAATTACGCAAGGGCGCCTATTTGGCCTGGAATGAAATAGAATTTTCTAATGAACACAACTGCGCATAATCTTGCTCATTGTGAAAACGATTAATTCAGCTTAACGACAAGCAGGCTTTTCTTGCCAAGTAATAAAGCCATTCTCTTGTTTTGTCAACTTGTGAACAATAATAGAATTGCCACAACTGCAGTCTAAGTCATTGGGTGTTTTGGTAGTAAAAAGTTGTAGTAACTTTTGGTTAAATCTCTACAACTCCGACGAAGAAATTTATACCGCAACGAAAATGGTTTCGATTTGAGTTTCATTCAAAAACGTTAAAAAACTATCGTCTGTCAATACACACCAGGAGCAAAATGACTTCTAGTCATCTTACTTTGCCCTTTGGTCAGCATGGGATATCCTATCGTTCAAATAAAATTGTAAATATCTCCTCGCGCCAAAGTGACTGCAAGTAGAATTAACTTTAACACATTCGGAAATCTGCTTTAGCTTACCGACCTATCTGTAAAAGCTATTTAAGTAACTCCATTGATCACGCGGCTCTGCAGTAAAAATTCTGGATGAAACTTACTGGGTGTGATAAAAGGAGAATAGAAACCTGACGCAAGAATCTTCACAACGTAGCCAACTAGAGTGGTCTCAATCAAACCCAAAAATAAATGCCCATGCATGTTGTCAAAGAGAGCAAGAGAAATTCTGCATGTTATCTCACTGTATATTTAAAAGCAATGCTACAAAATTCGATGAAAAAAGGCCAAATAACGCTCCAAGAAGTGTGAAGTAAGAAAGAAGGACAATATATATATCTACTCCGTTTTGAAATGGTCATCCAAGAAATTATTTTTTACTTACGTCATTTAATTAATTACACTTTCATTCCTATCCGATATTTGGTGAGAAGAATAATTCAACAATTCTCTCATATTGATATAAGTTAAACTAACAACATATTCTTTTCAAGAAACATTTACAAATATTGCTATTGATAAACTTATCATAGCTTCTGTGCAAGTTCAAAATGTTATGAGAAAATTCCTAGTAAGGAAAATAGCAATTTAGAAACAGCCTCTTCAACGTGCCCGGAAATCTATACATATCAAATACAACTATGCTAGTAACTAGAAATATATCCTTATCCCGAATGCTACGCTTAATAAAGATTAAGCGGCATACATTACAAATACGGATGAATCCGAATTATGTTATGTTGGCATTTTCTTATTCTTAGCGGAATCCAAATCCTATTTAAATCTCCAAAGAAAGACTTCAAATGCATATAAATGACACGCCAAAACAATACATCCTTTTCTTAGATGTCCACTTTACTCCTTGTAGGGTTTGACGAATACACTTCCTGGACCATATTTTTCTTTTCTTTTTTTTTGGGGGGGGGTGGGGGGTGGGGGGTGGGGGTTAGAATGGTTTTTACTCTAGGTAGTAAGTATATACATACATGAAAAATACCTCAAAACTTCTCTGTTCAATTAACCACCAGTGGGAACTAAATCCAATTTCGTTCTTCAGTTTACATATTCTTAAGTAAAGTAATGTTTATGAATTCAAGTAAATAACAGCACTTTGGTAGGAAATTTCAAAATATTTCCATGGGAGTATGTAATACATGTATGGTCTTATTCGCAAAGATTACCAGACAAAAGCTCTATGGTCATTTATTTTACCTTGTTTACAGTCAGATATACTGATGTGTGTGGGCAACACATAAGACATGGGATTTTACCCTTGTGTGTCCTTACACATGGGCCACCGGGCTCTAAAATTCAAAACCTTCCATTTCTAAACACAAATTCAAACTATGCTGGGTACTTAAACTCTTAACTTTCATATAAAGCTCCTTTGAGTTTGGAAGTAATACCTCAATGCTTAAAATATGCCCATTTTCCTCCTCTGCCCCCAGTGAATCAAGAAACTATCAAGTGCAGGGTATTTATATGAAATAGGGGGTTCATATGGTCACATTTAATGCATAAGGAAGTATTCTTTAAAGTGCTGCACGATGCCAGGTTTAAAAAGTACCTTCACAAAACAAACCAGGTATACCGTAACACATGCAGATTCCTGAAAAAAAATCACCACCATCAAAGAACTTTATGACAAATATGTAAATGTTTTTTTGTCACAGATACACTTTAGGTAATACATATTACACTTAGAATCCACAAATACATGAATATTGAATTTTTATGCTGAACTTTAGAAAAATTTGTATAAAAATATTACATGAAATTATAGGGAATTAGAAGGGTGCATGTGTCAGACACTTTTTCAAAAACATGCACATCTACACATTTTTATAACACTTCATGTGCACATTGTGTGATCAGTGTAATCAACAGAGTCACATGTAGTTATGAAAATATGGTTATTTTCATATAAACACATTAAGTGACATTTAAGCATATGAGTCCACTAAGGTAATCCAATATGATTAAAGTACAAGAACAGTTCAAAAGGAAACTTGTTGCATTGTGCACTTAATATGTTTATAGTGCAGTTGTTATGCAAAGAAACAGTCTTGTGTGTCCTGAAGGTTTTATTAACCAATGGTACAAATAGTACTATCTACAACCAAAAGCACCACAACTAGATTTTATTACTTTTGGTAGCAGTTTCTCGCAAAAAAGAGCATTTTTAAGAATACAGTAGCATTACGTGATCACTGAAAATTGTATTTCTAGCTAAGTTAGTTTCACCTCATGGTACATCAACAAGCACTGTAAAGTTTTTTCTCTTTCAAACACAGACCTTACTAAATTTTCAAAACTCAGTTCAAAACGAGTTTTGATAAATGTATGCATGTAATCACTTGGTACATAAAAAAACAGTAGCATAGCTATAATCACCATAAAACTATTAGTTAGGTTAACCAATGAATGCAAAGTTCCAGAAACTATACCGCTGTCTCAAAAAAAACAACAAAGGTAAACATTTGTAAAATGCAGACAACCTAATGGAAAGTTCTGTGAAAGACTCTATGCATAACATCATAGCTAAAGCAAGTGAGCCAGTTTTAAGTCATGGGAGACCATGCAAATCATATTTTGTGTACAATGATTCAGTTGAATCATATACTGGTTTTATTGCTTGAACACATTGCTTCAAAATATCTTTTATTTCCAATTCACTTCTATTGTTTCCCACAGCTGTCAACATATCTCCTCGGTTAGGCAGTGTGTACATTGCCATCTGTGCTGCTTTGCGTATCAGCCAAGGGTGAAATTGGGCTAATGTTTCGCTGTATGAGTTAGATGCAATTGTTGATGCTTTGTCAGTGTCTACACTTTCCCCCAGCCTTTCCATGAATAATGAAGTAAATTCAAGTGCTCTATGTAATCTCAGTAAGGTTCTGGAACCTAATAAAACCACTTGAGTTTCCTTATTCTGGTCAATTTCATAGGTAAGCATGCCCTCCACACTTTGATACTTTTCCCGTAATGGCTCTTCTGACAACCGGAACTTCTTTAAAATGTCAATCTTTTCCACAATATCAGATGTAATGAATCCAAATATTGACCCAAGAATATGAAAGAACTTACAAATCTCACTGTATGCTTCAATATAGTCATCTAGTGACAAATTTCCTTCAAGGCAACAGTTAAAAGCTTTAATTACTATTCCAATATCAAAGCCATCAGTTTTCTCAGACATCTTTATGCTGCAAATGTTGCCCAATGCTTAACTAAAACAAAAAAAAAAAAAAAGACTCAATGAGTAATTGTCTAAATTCACAAAAACAAGGGCAACTGACTGATGCTAGTCATGGACACATAATGGTGGTTCAAGTCCTGATTGTGATTTACCATCTTACCAGTTTTAACTGACCTAACATATTGATGTAAGACATTTATCATGTCATGAGTCAAAGCTTTTTCTCAGTCATCAATGGCTTCCACTGAGTCCCTAAATTCAAGAATTTTCATGACCTAACATACTCTGGGCAAAGAGACTTGGATTTTAGAATTTTTGACTGACATTTATGTCAACCTAAATATGGTTCTGTAACTAACTTTTTAAACATGCTAGTAATGGATGTACTATTATGTTAAATCTAAGTCTTTATCCTATTCAAATGCTTCAGTGAAGATTTTCCCATTTTCATCATTATCCCTTTTACTTTTCTACATAATTATAAACAGCACACTTGTATTCTTCTTTACCTAATTGCATTTAATGAAATTTTCAGACTTTGGTTATTCATACCACTGTAACTAATGTAACAGAAGTATTAAAAATCAACGACCCCTGCATCAGCCCACATCACATTCTGCACCAAACAAATGGATAGATGCTCTAGAATGAAATGGCTCCAGGTCCTGGTAGCCCTTAAATAGGAATGGAGGAGAATAAGGGTCTCTACAGTAAATATTGGTATGCTTTTTGGGAGGAGCAGGTAGATGGTTCAGATGCTGTAATCACTGGATATTTGATTTCTGCTGCATTCATGAAACATGATATAGGAACAACTGGTGGAGAAAGTTGTTTGGGATAGAACCAGATGGAGAGCTCTATCAAAACGTCAAACCATATGAATGGGGAAAATGAGATGTTAAACAGAAAAAGTTAAGTAAAACCAAAATAGGTTTACTCTAGGTCAGCATCTCCATGTCAAAGTGTCACAAAAAATAATACTAGTGGAAGTGTAACCCACAATTCACTATTATTGCATTGGTGAAATGAAAAACCAATATATTCAATAAAATGAGGTGTGTGTGTTTAAAGGTATCAAACCTAGTGGGTATGAAGTAACTGATCAATTTCCAGCACAACTATCATCCAGGTTATGATGAATAGGTAGGGTGAAAATGTAAATATTGTTGTGGTAGAGTGTTACTACTTAAGCAAACCTAAAAAAAAATGCATGCATAGACATTGGGCATAGAGTAACCTTTGATTTCTCTGAGCAGTAATTGTGCCATCAAGGCCAAGCTATGTGGAAAAACCAACAGCTGATGGAGCTTGAGTTTAAATCACATCTGACTGAGTGATAATAATAAAACCGATGACAATGAGGAAATGAAGGCCATTGTAAATATTATGAGTATCTTTCAGGAGTAAAATGAATACAAAAGTGATGGTGCTGGAGAAAAAATATTAACAAGTTCATTAAGGATGACAATGAAATAAAAACTAACTGAGAAACAAACAAAAATTTACAATTAAAAAAATGTTGTTAGTTGTTACTACCATTATCCAATAAAGCCAAAAAAGTAACTCAATCAAAGCTAAAAGTGGAGACTAATAAAGTCTATAAGAAACTTTGATTGAAACTGGGTATCAATATGGTTTTGTCAGAAAACATGAGTTAAAATGAAATTTTTCAACCAAGAAGTGTATAACAGAAAAATCATAGAAAGGAGTCATGGTAAAGAAGAGGATAAACATGCAATGACACCACCTTATGGAAAAATTCAGCTGTGGGAGGTATAACAAAAGGTAGCAAACATTATGAGCTTAGAATAAGACATTATATGCAAAAAAGAAGGAAAGTGATGTTGTGGAAGGGATAAAGCAAACACTGGTTACAAAAAAGCTAAAAGCAAAAAGTTATGTTAAAAAATTGAGCAATTGGAATTGAACAAACAATTCAAAACCAATTAGAAAATATTTTGTGAAGAGTTCAAACAGGAAATTACCCAAGGAGCAAAGAAAGTGGACAGGGGCATGGGTCAAAAGTTCTGGAATGATATTTGGAGTAAAGGAGAGGGCAAGAAAGATGAATAATGCCTGAAGAATGGGTCTTGCAGATTACTCCAAGCAAGATGATAACAAAATCAATGTTGATGACATTCAAATAGGCTACAAAAGAAAAAAAACCACATCACATTTAGCCTTGAAAAAGATGGGCAGTGGCTTAATGGTTAGTGCAGTTGCACAGTAATCAAGAGGTTCCTGGTTTGATTACCCAAGTGGGCAAGGTGAATTTGGAACCTTACAAAAGATGTAAAATATAGAAATATGACACCCTTTCAATGACAAAGACACTTGCAAAGCTATACACTTTAGGAGTCAAAAACTTGTTATCATCAGATCAAAAACTAAATGGTACTCAACTGGTAGGAACAAGATCAATGAATGTACTTGCTAATATTAGATAGCACAAAAAACAAAATTTTCTACAGGAACCCTTTTACTTACACCTATATTTAATTGAAAATTCTAAGAGTATGTAATGAAGTGCATCATTAATAAATGCAATAAATGTATAGTATAGGGAATGAAGAGCCTTAAGGAAAGCACTGTAGTAACCTGGATTTAGTATGGAAAATGGACAATAAAATTTTCACTCTTTATATTAACCTTCTACACGAGCCAACATAAACTTAGAAACATGGCTGTCTTTAGAAAGACAAAAAAGTGTTTCTCAGCCAAAAGTGATGTCCAAATACAATCAATGCATGGCTAGACTTGATCAGTTTGGGAGTCTTCTGAAGAAACTTCCTATTGTTGGGTACTGTTTGCTAAAAGTCAACTTACTGTGTTTGCTGCAGGTAGCATATTTTTGTCTATGTCAATCTTGTCCACCCAGGCAGCCTGCTTGATTTTCTTTGCCAGGTACTTGCAAAAGAATGATAGCTATGTTAAAAGTGCATACAAAGAGTTTCCTGAAAACTAAAATTGTGGATGAGAATACCTTTGCTAACCCTTGAATGGAAAAATCATGTTGAAAAGGAACCTGCAATTGGCTATGGGTTATCCAAAATCAAGCTTATCACATCTATGTTACACAATGTTCAAGATATGTGACAGGTAGTCATGACAGCTAGACAAGTATCCCAACTTAATGTAGCATTGTGTTACTTTAACTGCCAACACTGTGCATACATATAACTGCATACTTTGGTTTTCTGATTGCCAAAATGGATTAATGTGTTTGAAAAAAAGAGAGCGAAAAAAACATTTTGGATGGTTTTCTCTTGAATTTTATCTCATCTTTTAAAAGTGAATAATTTTTTATGTAATTTTCTGTACTCTTGTTATTTTTTCAAAATTGTTTGTGGACCATGGCTTCCACAAACAAAAATTAAGGCACATCTTTCCTAATACTTTTTTGACATTATTTTTATGTTTACTCATAAATACTGCCTGCACCAAGAAACTACTAAAACAATATTCCCGAAGAACATATGTTTTCATACCATTAGCATCACTGTTTATACTGGTGTTACTGGACTGGACCATATTCGGCGCCACATTTCATAAATCCGCTTATTTGGGCAACTTTCAATTGCTGACGATTCAAAAGTTGAAAAAATGAAGCCAGCTTGTCAAAATGTATGGTATAACTTAACTTACTTGACCTTCGTTGGCAGTGGCTGGTATTAAATTTCATAAATACCTTACATAACAAGGATACGAGTTGCGTTTGAGTACCGCCACTTTCTTGCACTTTTGTTAATTGAAATACACCGAAAAAGGTTAAAAAGGAACCACAACCTCATGACCTGATTAAGAAGCAAATAAATTTCTCTAGTTCAGTCCTAAATCGTTTAAATTACTGATTAACAAATTGTAACAGTGCGGCGACTGAGTCCATGTCGTATCTACTAGACACCAACGACTCTGGTCATATGAAAGGTCATATGAAAAATTTAAAAGCAATACAACAAAATTTTCAAAATGGGGAAAATAACATTATAACCTGATTATGAAGAAAATGGTTTTCTCTTATTTAGTCTTAAAATTACTCATTTACAAACCTGTAACGACTGAGTCCTTGTCGTATCTACCAGACACCAACGACTCTGTTTAGGTCATATGAAAAATTTAAAAGCAATACAACAAAATTTTCAAAATGGGGAAAATAACATTATAACCTGATTATGAAGAAAATGGTTTTCTCTTATTTAGTCTTAAAATTACTCATTTACAAACCTGTAATGAAGAAATTATGGCGTTCATGTCACATTTGGATTAACACTCGGAAGTTACAAATGACCCAAGTCTAAATAAGAGTAACCACGCGGTGTATCTCACAGAAATTTCAAGCAAAAATAGATAACGTCTATTTAGGTTCAATAAAGAAGTCTGCGAACTCAATTATGTGAAGTTTCCTTACCTGAACTAAAATTCCGGTTGCAAAACAAGAAAACTCATGATTTTTGAATTAAACCTTCTGGTGGATTGATTTGAAAACAAATAATCTGCAGAAAGAGGCAAATCTTGAGAAAGAGGCGAAATATAAATGAGGCGAAATATATATTATTTTACTCAGAATTGAGAAGGAGTTGGATGTATACTGATACAGAAGATGAAAACTGATACAGAAGTAAGCCGTATGCTGTTCATAAAAAAGGAATTGAGTCATTATATTAAGTATCATGTCAGGTGGGGATAAGAATGACCTCATCAAGGTAGCAGATAGAGAACCAGTATTCATGTTAGTGGAGACCAGTGCATGAACAGATACCTTGAAACAGAACATCATACTGTTATTCAGCGTTGTAGCTATCCATTCCAATAAACAATTTTAATTATTATTTCTGTGCATATCACATCATAAAATGGCTGAAATAAAAGTGGTCCCTCTTGGTAAGTGTCACTTAAATTGGGGTTTTATTTTGCTTTTTTTAGTTTAGCCTTCTGACTACACAGATGTTGGACAAGAACTATTTATTATTATTATTATTATTATTATTATTATTATTATTATTTCGTTATTTAACTATTTATTTTATTTTCATACCGGACGCACATTGATAGCAGTTATTTATTTAACTGAAATGAATATTTATATCCTGTTTAAACATTGTCAATAATAATAATAGATGTAAAAAATTTGCGTAGATCGAAATAGCTTCGAACCAGTGGCCGTTTCAAGGCCACATGTTATACTGGCTCTACCTTTCATGACCACATGTTATACTGGCTCTACCTTTCATGACCACATGTTATGCTGGCTCTACCTTTCATGGGCACATGTTATACTGGCTCTACCTTTCTTATCATCCAGGAATAAATGTTGCTGGTGTATCTGGATACTGATTAAATTAGTTTTTACTCAGAGGTTAGTGCTTTTTTTAAAATAAAGTGGACTACATTCAAAACCAGATCACTCAAGTAAAACCCCTATTATATCTTTGTAAACACAAAGTAAACACCAAAGGCCCTCATTTTTGAATGCATCTATCTTCCGAACAAATGTTTATCAATATTGATAGGAATGGATTTTGAAAATTTGTTGTTGTTTGGTTGAGAACAATACAAGACATAAATTGTGTTAAGTTGTGAAGGAAAAAAAGGGAAAAAGTTAAATCAAGGGATACGAATTTGCCTTAAAATAAAGGCCCAATAATTTTTGCCTTGAAGACATTGTCAGAAGCCATTTATTGCCCCATTTCTTGATAATATTTTGTTCCATTTTTAGTTTTTAATACTACAGAGTCAGAAGTAGTTGAACTACATACTACTCACAATTCTTTTAGGATTATAAATACCTTTTTCCTGGCTTTGGTTGTCTTTATACCCATCAAATACACCCAAGACATGATTAAATCACACAAGAACAATGATTTTATGACTTCACTACTTTCCCCATATGTTCCATCTACTCAAATGAAATTCTGGGTGATTGAGATGCATCGAAGTTCTATTCCTAAACAACACTTTATAGTATCCGCAATACAAGGCACATGGTGATATAACAGCAATCCAGCAGCAAAGAGACAATAGTTACACTCCACACCTTAAAGCAAGGTGCATCTGTCTTTCTTCTCTGAATACAAATAAATCACTCTCTTATATACATAATTTTTACAAGGTAAATTTATCCATTACATCATCATTTCAAACTAAAGGACATTAAGTGAGCACTCTTGAGTGACCCATAACTCTTAGGAATTTGTGATTACACAATTAATGGAACACTAGCTTTGTCAACAATGCTAATCTATATGACATCAATACTTGGTGTCTTGCACAAGGAGTTTCCATGGTAATCATACACGTCACACTTGAAAGAAATTCACAAAAAATATACATTTGTTTTAAATATGGAAGACAAAAATTAACTATAAGGTAGGAAACACAAAAAAACAGGATTAACCTAAAATCAACATAGGCTTTTCCTTCTAATTTGTTGATCCTGTAAAAGGTCAGAAACTAAGCAGTTTTTAGCAACACAAGAATGAAAAGCCGACAAATGTAAAAAAACCTGGTGCTTTATGCCCTTTATGGTGCTTTATGAGATAATTTTTAGGGTTTTTTTCATTGCATTCATCTATATTTTTGCAAGTCTTTTGCAAGAAAACATCAGATTTTAAGGGGATGTTCATTCCCTATTGTTTCCTTAATGCCTAAATATGCTTCTTGAGTTCTGGTCAAAAGCCTTGCCTGGAATGGTCATCTTCCCAGCTTGATGGAATCAATCCTCTGTCTCCTCATTTTGCACATGCTCTTAAAGTTGTACCAGACCATAGGAATTTTTAGGTTTTGCTTTCTGCTTTGGCTGGCATTCCTTATCAGTCCATTTGTCTGGTCAATTTATACCTTCCACTACTAATACCCATTTATAAAATAGGTTTTCTTTTCTTTTTTTTTGGTTTTAACATCATTTTACCCCAGTAACTGAGGCTCAGACGGTGCCCTTCACAGGGACTTAGATTTGGCAGTAAGGAATTTTTTGACTGGATGCCCATCCTGATGCCAACCAATGGCTTTTTCTTTTGTGAATTTCCAAAGTTGCCCGCTTGGGAAATCAAACCCAAATTTCTTGGTTATGGTGCAGTGTAATGAATAGGGACACAAAGATTGCCATAAAAACTAGGCTTTACTGAGCTATCAATGGATGCTACATCACGAGTTTACAAAATGGCAGTTGATACAGTGAAACTGCTGACCTAAATACAAGTCACAACAGGAAGTCCAACAGACTAAATTAGAAGTTCAGAGTTCTGGGTGAATCATAGTTCATAATAATCATAGTTCATAACAATAGTTCATAATAATAAATCATAGTTCATAACAATAGTTCATAATAATAAATTATAGTTCATAACATGG
>RDPX01000421.1:186357-211357 GCA_003991215.1 Morbakka virulenta
AGGGACTTAGATTTGGCAGTAAGGAATTTTTTGACTGGATGCCCGTCCTGATCCCAACCAATTGCTTTTTCTTTTGTGAATTTCCAAAGTTGCCCGCTTGGGAAATCAAACCCAAATTTCTTGGTTATGGTGCAGTGTAATGAATAGGGACACAAAGATTGCCATAAAAACTAGGCTTTACTGAGCTATCAATGGATGCTACATCACGAGTTTACAAAATGGCAGTTGATACAGTGAAACTGCTGACCTAAATACAAGTCACAACAGGAAGTCCAACAGACTAAATTAGAAGTTCAGAGTTCTTGGTGAATCATAGTTCATAATAATCATAGTTCATAACAATAGTTCATAATAATAAATCATAGTTCATAACAATAGTTCATAATAATAAATTATAGTTCATAACATGGAGTTGCAATAACCATTAAGCCATGGCTCCTCAATAAAATTTCACAACAGGAAAATTTTATAGGATGGAGCTCAATGGTTAAGTAATCCTTATCCATTCTTGGTTTGTGACTGACTTTATGTATCAGACAGAGTTTCACATGAAAAAGATGCACTCTGATGCCTAAAGACAAGGTGATGTATGGTTTATGTAATGTCAGAATATTCAGTTAATATTATATTAGTAATTTACTAGTACTTTGACTTGAATTTGTTAGATTTTTTGGTAGTGTTTTTAGCTCTTGTAGATGATTTAGCTTTTGTGAATTTTTAAGTAATGTGTTTAATTGAAAAAGTTTTTTCTTGTTTTATGCAGGTGCTGGACAAGGTAATAATTAAAGAGTTTTCAATCAGTTATTTTCTAATTACAACAATGCCACTCAAGTAAGCCTTTTGTTTGAATTAATGAGTTTCTACGGCCAAGAGACACCAATAGTCTATCTCAAATCTTTATGACCTACTGTAATTAGAAGGGTTTTTTTAAGTCATATTTATTTTCTTTCTCTAGAATATTGTAAGGATATAAACACCCTTTTTAGAAATAAATTTTGATTGTGTACAGAGCTACCACTCCTCACACACAACCTAGATTGGACAATTTATGAAATTATTTGGGTTTAAGAACCTAACAAAATTCAACATGTTTTGTTGGAGTTGTACACAGTCTGTGAACTAGGTGCTTAAGCTACAGCAGTTGTAAGCCATAGAATTTGATTTATTCCCTTTCTGTAGCAGTAAAGGTCATTTGTAGAGTTGCCAAATAGTAAATACTTGATTACTCTTTAATTAACTGATGCTAATACTTTTTTTAGTTTATCTCAAGATAATGTATGACATGTTGCAAAGCAAAAAATTACTGTGTATCAGCTGGAAATCAACCTCAGATCTATTGCTTGGAAGGCAACAATGCTAACCTTTCCACCACCAATGCTATAGCATTAATGCTTAGCTTAAAATATGCCATTAGCTGCCCCTAAATTGATCTATGATTTATGTATTGGGTTTTCTCTTCACACATTAATTAACCTACTTTTTTAGACCATATTACAAAAAGACCACATTACCATTGTCTACTTTCATTGCAAGTACCCTCAAGTTAATTTTAGTATATTGGGGCTTCAATCAACTTTTAAGGTTGATTGAACATTCATCACCTGGCACAGGGGAGTACATAGATTTTTGCAGGAAAATATTGCCCACTACTAGGCCTGCAGGCTTACTTCATTTACCATCAGGACAATTAACATACTCACTGAATATTTTTCATTTGGTGTGAATTTTCATGTTAAAAGGAGACTGCATTTTGATTTAATAGGTACATTATGGGCTTGTTATCATTTTATCTTAACTGACCACCATTGTATTCATACAAAGAATTAGTGAAAATGGTACATTAAGTAGCCTAAAAATACCAGCTGTCCATTTTGATATTACCTTAAATTCAGAAACATGACTCTACACACTTTGTAAACATACATTCAAATATGGCCAGATGTTCAGGGTCATATCATAGCTACCTGATATCTGCCATACAGATTTTCTCCTGTTTTTGGTGGGTCATTATTGATTTGTTGGCATTGCCATGAACATGCTGTGGCACTCAAGTGTGCAGGGGTGACACAGTCTAATGACCAAATGAAATCTTCTATGGAGATCCAGGATCCAGAACTGATTTAAGCTGAGATGGTGAAGAATTCATGTGAGGAATTTCGCACAGTGCTATACTGTTATGGGGTTTGATACTCTGACAAGTATCAAGAAAACTAGATCCCACAATAAGAACCACAATTCTGATTTACTGCCTGTTTTTATGTTAAACATGAAATATATATATGCACAAAACATGGCTTACATTTCAGTTTTGAATTCATGATTGTACAGATAAAATTCTTAATAGAATCATGTTTTATAACATAAACAAAACTATGATGTCTGACACATTCTGTGACATGTTCTGTAGCTTCACAACAGTAAATGGCTTAAGAACAGTAAATGTGAAGTACATTTATCCAATCATAATCAAAATTAACAACTTTCCTGGTTCTGCACCTAAGTGACAATGGAGTTTTAAGAAAGTTTTGAAAACTAGACAATAGATCTAAGCCAAATAGCTCCAAGAGAAAAATGATATTCATGTAAAATCAGATAATTCAAAGTTCTACTTACCAAAAAAACTAGCTGAGTAACCAAGTGATTTTCACTTCTGGTATCAATACACATTTTGTGTATCATGAGATAAGTTCAAGTTTAGATTATTTCAAGGATAACAATACACAGTGAAGAGCAGATGATGGATCATGTCAAACTCATGATGGATCATACTTGGCATGTGCTAAGGATGTGCCTTTTCTTGTAGTAGAACAATTAATGTTCTGGTAAATCATATGCTAAAACTCAATCACATACAAATTAAGTAATTTTCTACAAAATTACTTTTCATTTCACCTGGTTATAATTCTATGTGCAGTGATTAGCCATTATTTTTGGTGAGATTGCAAAGATCATCCTTAGCCAAAGTTAAGCTTAGTTGAATATAACAATCCTGGACAAACACAGGGGTGGGGGGAACAATAACAGTTCTTCAACACAAAAATAAGTAATTGTTCTTCTTGTCACAAAACTGGAATTACATCATCAAGCATGCCCAAGTGTACCTGCATTCAATTTACAGTTCATATTCCAACACCAAAATAAAGTGGTATATGATGTTAAGGGGTTGGCTTCATGTTTAGGCCTGTAAGTTTATGCGAAGAAGCTTCATGCTGCTCACACTGACACTTCTAGAACCATAAAACAGTTTAAGGCATTGTTCATATTGCTGTACCTCAATAAATTGGCCAGTTTTTTTCTCACTTGCAGCATTAGGGCTGATCTGATCCTGGATGTGGACCTAGTCTTCCACAAGCAGACATTCATGTGTCAGACATATAATGCCTATTCTCCTTTCAAGCACCCTTTAGATGGTTTCTGATGGCAATTATGAGGATAAGATCTTTAACAGGATACACAATAACTTGGTGTCTTAACGTCTGAGGCATCCTTATACTATACCACTGCATGCTGAAATGTATATATTGATTGTGTAGTAGGGGCCTTTGTGGCTGGTAGTCATTCTCTTTACTCTCTTTATGTTGACTTTAGCATGGTAGTTTGTGTGGATAAGCTGCAGATAAAAAACTATGATAATCACCTCATGTTTATGACTGTTAAAAATCAATAAAAGGAATAAAACCAATTGGTGTATGAAACAGTAAAGGAAAAACAAAAATGAAAAAAATGTAGTTGCTTTAAGGGATGAGAGTTTAACTTTGTCTGCAAAATATGCCAGAAAGCTCAACTACTGAGGCACCCACAGTAATAAACTACATCCTTGGAATGATTTCTTACAACAAAAAACAACTCCTGTAGTAAAGTTGCAACATTTTATGCAAATACATAGCAAAAGAAACAAGACTGAGCTGGAACCAGTATGGGATGCTCATTAAAACAGATTCCATAATAATAGCTATATAATAGCTATAAGAAAGAGTAAGACCAGCCACATTTTGCCTGTGAATGCTTGTTATGAAGAAACTTTTGTGTATGATTTTCCCAAGAAAACTCTTGGGGTTCTTATATTGAGTTAGTAATTAGTAAGTCTGCTTCTAGAAAAGTTAGTTTTTTTGTATCATTTTCCATGATAATACCTTTAGAAAAGACACAGAATAACTTCATTATACCAAGAGATGTCAATCCCTGCAAAGAGTTGATTTGTCATTTTTTCAATATCATTATTGGTGTTCTTCCTAGAAATATGGTTTCTTGTATTGCACCAGAGTGATGCATTACACCTGAGACCAAGAAGCCTCCAGAGGCTGCAATGAACTCAAGTTTGGCATATGTAGATAGCTTATCAATTATATATCGTATGTGACAGAGTTGTACAAGAGACTGGTGTCAATTCCTGATGGCACTTTAGTTGCCTTCTCAAGCATTGGCCAAACATTTTTGCACATACTGACTAGATGAGCTTTGCTTACAAAATATGCTAAACAGATGGTGCACATGGCTGTGATGGTGCCTTCTGGTTGCAATAGTTGAACTGCTCCCTCTCCTGTTTAGTGGGATTTTACCACAGGCATGCAGATACAATAATCAATGATATCAGACAATTTGGAGATAGCTTAGTGTTGAAGAGGCAGGAATTTCAGTGAGATCAAAGCAATGGTTATATTTTATGTTGGTTATTTGGATGCCATGGAGAAAACTCTTTTGTATATAAGACAGAGAGTTGTTTGACTGATGGATGCTGCATTGTCTGTCAGATGCATCTTGCAAGGTTTTGCTTGTCAGGCTGGGTAATAAGAGAATGACTGTGGCCTAGTGTATGATACCAAGATAACTGAACCATATGAATCAATATGACAATGTCTTCCCCTTGAGTTTTATGTGAATTCTCCTTGTATGTCAATTGACTGTTGATCAGTATTAATTTCTGGCCAAAGTGGCTACAGTGGATCCCAGTTTGTGACAGTGACAGTGGTTCTGGAACAACTGGAAGCCAATTCCAGTTTTGCTCAAATTTCTGGCAAAGCACCTTGGTTTAGACCTCTCAAAGATACTCACACACACCTACATTTCAGTGATGATGGTAATTTTGGAAGCCACCATTAGATTATCCAAATGGTTACCCCAAATCTGAAGTTAATGGAAGGGCAGTTACAAAGTTTGTAGTAGCAAACTAGCTGCCTTTATCAGTACTGAGGAGAGCATTGTCAGTCTACATTCATGTCATTTTTTGAATATGGTGGAATGGACTTTGGCTATAGACCACATTTGTACAGAAATTGGTAAAAGAGTATCCAGAATGGAAAATATACTTCACTACTATCTCAAAATAATTTATCAGCCTGATAGCTTAGATGTTAATGGAAAAAATGTTATCAAACAAGAGATGCTAATGAATGGAGTTCCTCTGTTGCTGTCAGGTTTTTGAACAAAAATAAAATGTCTATTAACAAGGTTTTTGGATTGGATGAGTTGAACGGTTTAATGGGCAAAAAATTTGAGGCACTGAATTTTACTATTTTTTAAGATTTTACTTTGGGGTATTGTTAGACAATGTCATGACAGGGTTTCTGTTATGTAAGGCAAACACCATGGAGTTTGGAAAATAATTTCAACTGCAGTTGAAAAGTATGCACCTTGTATACACTGTTTCAACAACCAACTTCATTTTGTTGTTTTTTATTTCAGTAAAGTTGGGCCAATATAAGCATTTTTTTACTTTTTAAAATACCTAAAGTGCTTTTTATATACAATAAGTCTCATGCCTCTACAACAAGTTGTTTATTCAAACAGAGATGGAGTGGTTATTTGGCATTGATTAGGGCTATTGTTAAAAGCAAAATTTAATTAATACCACATAAGAATACTTTGCTGGGATTTAGTTTCCAGAGCTGCCAATGTAGGCTCTTTTTTAAAGCGGGTATAGCTAAAATATTTGCTTTTGTGAGCCATGTTATTTATGAAGTACCTGGTGCAGTAAAGTAAGCTGCCAAAATATTTTTATCAGATAGTAAGTAAAACCATGCAAAACAATACACATCTTCAGAGAAAAGCACAAGCCTTTTGAATTTATGGTCAAATGTAGGAGTGACATTTTAAACATCACTAATGTGGAGCTTTCTAAGTTGCCTGGGCCAATATGTTCTTCAATGGCTGTAAGAAATCTAGAGTCAATTATTGCCACAGGGCCATTTGGAAAAGATTAGTAAGGCATTACCATTCACTTTGAAATAGCAAATTTCAAGAAGCTTAAAGCATCAAGAATAAAAAATGTAGTTTTCTTGATTGTACACACACACAAATATATATAAATGTAACATATATATACATATATACATATTTTTTTATTTTATATATTTTTTTAATACATAATTTTTCACCATATGCACATTTTTACCATTCATGAATAATAATTTAGATTATTTTTTTGTCCTGGAAAAGATGTTGGTCGCAGTTGTATATTGGTTACCATGGGTGGTAAAAATATCATGCTTGACTGTGGTATGCACATGGGATATACAGATGAGGTATTAAGTTTAGTTTCTCCTTTATTTATAATCCTTTACCTATTCAATACAAGAACCTTTTGGTATGAATAATTAGAACTATCTAGTTAAAGTAAATTTTGCTTCAGACATTCTTCTGGATTTAAACCTGTTGATTGCTAGCACATTTTTATCTACTGGAAAAAGTTGCATTGAAAATAATAGCTTGTCTGATGCATCTTACTACTTGATTGTTATCATTTAACTGAATCATTTGTTTTAGTCTGTGTAGTGAGGCTTAATATTTTGTAATACTTAATCACACACCAAGGTATGCCACAAGGTTTTATGCTTACTTAGTTTTACTTTTTAATACTTAAAGGACACACTAATTAATTTACTAATTAACTCACTAATTAATTTTTGTGTAATAAGGTGTTCTGACCTCATAAGTAAAAGTCATTTAATATTTTTGACCATCTGCTGTATAGATTTAGTTGAGTGGTTTTATGTTTACACAAAGTTTGAATTAGACTACCATTGATGCATTTCCTAGCAATTTTGCATGCTTTCAAACTATTGTTGGTACCTGTAATTTATTTCAGACTTTGGCTTGTAAGTATTCTTCGATTTTTAACTAGTAGTGTATGGTATTGTGAAAGAAAGTTGTGCTAGATTGTACTTTTTCATCATATGGTTGAAACATTTTCATCGCATGCAGGGGTGGATATATTGCTCATGGAGCAGGTGTCCTTTTTTTTAAAAGAGCCTACTTTCACGAAGAAACACAACAGATAAATTACAAAATAGTATAAAGAAAAAGATAAAGAATGGAATAGCACATGTGGACAATGAAAAAAAAAGGAAATCAAAGGAAAAAACTTAATTTTATAAGCTCTTGCATTTTTATAGTCTTAAATTTCAAAACCATATCCAAGAAAAGCACACCAGCAATTTAAAGAACACAAATATATTTAATCAGTAATCAATATATCAGAGATGATCACCTGGCTTATCATGTAAATACATTCACAACAGAAACTGCTCTTAATACAATAAATAAATACATCATCAGAAAACAAACATTAGAGAACAAGATGACGTGTTTTGGCGGTCAGATTGCTTCGTACTGAGCAGTTCAGTACTTAATATTTTCGTGTCAAAATGAACAGCCCCTTTTTTTACCCAGCCAGCCAGGTTTTCTGAAAAAAATCCTCTAATCTGCCTCTGATATGATTGAACCTTAATTTTAACATTTCTTTTTTTTGGAAATTTAGATATTAAATTGATGGCATATACCAATAAATGTATATATACCTGAATTTCTATGATGTATTTTCTCAATATTTGATTTATTTTGTAAATTTTTATTGCACCCATGACTTTGCTTTTAATTATGGTGCATATCTTATCTATGTTCTACATTTTACTAGTAATTCATTATTGTTTGATATTTCAGAGAAAGTTTCCTGATTTTACATATATATCCAAGACTGGTCCATACACACAACACATTGACTGTGTTATAATAAGGTGAAATGCTACTTTACTATATAGACAGTTCGACATTACATTATTTCTTAAACGTATCATCTTCTTTAGTTGAATGAGGTCTCTGCTTTCGTTCGTTTTTTTGCAAGGTGGAGTAATTCATTGACATCTAATTAACGTAGACTAGCATGGTCTCATTGTTTATATATTTGACCAGAAAACTGTTTACATTCGTATATTGACCTTCATTTTCAGCGCCCTTGCCATGTTAGTCAATATCTTGGTTTTTGTTGTTGTTGTTATTGTTGTTGTTGTTGTTGAAAGGGTAAGTCACTGCAAGCCACTACTAAAAGCAGTTTCTTAGATTTAAAATGACAGACAGAAACTTATTACCAAATAGTCGATATGCAAATGGAGGTTTTTTCTGTAACTATAGATGTAAATGAAATATAAAGTACGTAAATTAGAATACTAAAGGAAAGCGGTAAATAATTTGAAATGAACAATAAGCAGGTACCCCAATGGGACATTGTAGCTACATTGGAGTTCACGTATAACAAACTCTGATACAACGAATTTTCTACTACAACGAGTATACTTTCTCTCCTTGTCTACTCTCTTTTGTGTTTCTATTCCATTTATAAGGAGGTTAAAAAGACCTACATGGAAATTCGTTGTAACGGAGTTCCACTGTAATTACATTCACTAAAACTTAAAATTCCAGGTTGTCGTATGGCAGAGTATTTCATTTATGTCATGTAAAGGAGCAGTGAACTTCAGTCTTGGTCAGTTCAATAGAAAACATGCCAATTTGAACATTTTGAATATTTCATTCCAAATTTGGTCCATTGTACTAATAAATGTATTTTCGAAGGACAAAATGTGGCAAGCGAGTGACACGAGAAACGACCGATGTTTTTACGTCGTTAATTCTTTACTTTGGGGCCGGCTTAGACATGATTCCATTAAGTCGAAATAATTTTCTCAAGAATAAGTGTGTAAACGATTTAGATATATGTAAAAAATAGAAAAGTTGCAAGTTTTACAGTTTTACCTTTAATTCAAAAATAAATATAATTATATGTATTTTAATAAATGTCTGCTTGTACAGTATATTAGCTTGAATTAAGAGCTGTTCTTGGACGTTTTATCGGAAGATGTTTATCGTGACGTAAAAGCTGTCAAATGTCATAATAGTTTTGGAAGTATATGAATCAACAATCAACAAATATTAGAATATTAAATTTACTGCGATGCTTTTCTTTAACTCGCTTGATCTTTTAGTCATTTTCATCTTGATCATTGTGGTGCACTGCCCTACTTCACTGAAATGTGTGGATACGATGGACCAATTTACATGACACACCCAACCAAAGCCATTTGCCCAATTTTGCTTGTAAGTAAATTCACAGATTCCTTTGTTTTTTGAGAGCTCTTTCACCATTACGTTTTGTTCACCATTTATGGTATTTATTTCAATACCCAGGTTATACCCCTACACCACACACCGAGATTTGCATCAGTTTTTTCTTCTGGTTTCCATTAAAGTCATCACAAAAGGACAAATGATATTTGAAATTTTCAAATCGCCCATGTATAAGAGAAGGACATATAATAAACAGGAAACGTTTTTAATCTGGAAGCTCACAGGTAGTTAACATATCCTCAGCTATTGAATTTTACTAAATCTCTCAGAGAAAAGCACCAGTTTTAGATTTCTCAGACTGTTCTGTGATATTGCCATCATAGATCAAAGCTGTTGTTGCATATTACCATGCCATCGATATACTGACTGACATTGTTTTTTAACCGTATAAAAACCCCACCAAAAACGTGTGGCTTATAATTAACCGGTAAAATTTTATTTAGTATGTAGTCCACTTTTTGACATGCAAGTATTGTACTGTTTGAGACCAAAAATTTCAGGGGTGATTTCATTTGATTTTTTTCATGGCCAAGAGTGGTGAGTAAAACTTGGTTTAGTTGCTAAACGTAGCCTAATTGTTGTATTTTTGCAGCAGTTATGAGCCGGTCTCAGTTTTGCGACCAGATTAAATATCTCGAAACAAATAACGTAACAGTCATCAGTTTAAGAGATATGAGATATTGAATGTGGTGAAGTGTAAACCCCCCCCCCCCTCTTCCACTAAACAGAATTTTATAACCAAAAATAGATGAAATGAGAAACAGTAATACTGATTTAGTAAGAAAAATGTGTAAATAAATGTCTTAGGCTGCCCATTTTACTAACCCCACATACCCTTCAATACTGATAAATTGATCAATTAGTGGCTGTACAAAAGCACACAACCCAATTGAATGACTGAGTCTACAGAAGTTATTGAGTTTTTTTATTGTAACTTGCCTTGGTTATATAACCTAACCCTTAATGACATTTTTACTGGGACTTGTTCGATAGCCCAGAGATTGAAATTCGATTCACTTATGCCTGGTCTTTGAGTATGGCATTAAGTGGATAACCAGTTTCTATGGCTTTCATGCCAATATGCTGTACCATTTGAACTACTGGCGGAATGCTCTTAGCAAGATGATATGGTAAGCATATCTTTAGCTATATGACACGTTTCGGTAATGAAATCGGTCATAAGCTGTGTGATGTATCTGCTGCTGAATATGCCTGTATGTTCAAGCAACCAATGCAATAGGAGAAACTTGAAATTATTGCAGTGCTAAAGGCAATATCTTAATTCAAAGAAATATTCGTTTTGGTGAACCAGTATGAATATTTCGAAATATGCCTTCCACTTAATTTAGAAAGGCTGTTTCTCCAATTTATGTAGTGTTCCTCCTCCTCCTTAGGTGCCGTGTCCTCGCAGAACGTTGGCGGTCATGCTTTTCCACAGGTCCCTGTTCTTTGCTGTCCTCAGTAGTTGCATTTCACTCGTGTTGGTGTACTCTGCTATGCTCTTCATATATGTCCTTCTTGGTCTGCCTCTTCCTCTCATTCCCTGCACTTTCCCCGTCAGCGCCAGTTCTTCAAGGCCTTCTTTCCTTATCACGTGTCCTAGGAAGGAGAGCTGTCTCTTCCTGATGGTGAGTAGGAGGTGCTTTTTGTACCCTGCACGTCTGAGGACTTCGGCATTCGTCACCCGTTCTGTCCAAGAGATTCGTAACATACGTCGAAGCATCCACATTTCTGTTGCCTCCAGAGACTTCTCTAGTGCTGGTGTTAGTGTCCAGCATTCGCAGCCATATGTTAGTACCGGGATGATGTAGCAGTTCATAATTTGAATTCTGGTGCCCATGGAAAGTGATCTGCACTTCATTAGCTTTAGCATCCGTTGGAAAACCTCCTTAGCGAGAGCTATTCGTCTTTTAACCTCCTTGACGCTTCTTCCGTCTGAGCTTATCATACTACCTAGGTAATTAAAAGCTTCCACCTGCTTTATTGGGTTGCCTTCTATTTTCAAAGTGCAATCAATGTGGCTTCTTTTGCTGATGGCCATGCAAAATGTCTTTTTCTGGTTGATGGTAAGTCCTTTACTCTTGCTCTCGTCTATAATGGTGTCTAGAAGCTCTTGGAGTTTTTCTGGGCTGTGTGCGATCAGGGTGGTATCGTCGGCATAACGGATATTGTTGACAGTATATCCTCCTATTGAGTAGTCCCCTTTACCATCAATTGCTCTCATTATCATCTCACTGTAAATGTTGAAAAGGTCTGGTGAGAAGACACAGCCTTGACGAACACCTCGTTTTATGCTACTGAACTTTTCGACCTGGTTCTGGATTCTTACTCCCGCTGTTTGCTCCCAATATAAATTCCTTAGGAGTCTAATATCTTTCCCATCAATATCTAGATCTTGCAATATCTCTAATAAGCTCCTGTGCTTTACTTTATCGAACGCTTTACTATAATCAATGAAGCATAAATAAAGGTCGTGTTGCATTTCGATGCTTCGTTCTGACAACATTCGCATTATGAATATTGCATTTCTTGTTCCCGAGTCTTGCACGAAACCGAACTGCTCCTTTCCAATTTCTGGCCTTGTGAATCTCCTGGCTCTTGCCATGATGACTCGCATGAGTATTTTAGTTACGTGGCTCATCAGGCTTATTGTTCTGTGTAGCTCACATTCTGTTGCGCCCGGCTTCTTTGGGAGCGTGATGAATATTGATTTGCTCATGTCTGAAGGAATTTCACCACTGTCGTAAATGTCGTTCAACAATTCTGTGATTTTCTCCACTCCATATTCTTCTAGTGCACATATCATTTCGATACATATATTGTCTGGTCCAGTTGCTTTGTTCCTTTTCATTTTCCTCATTGCCGCTTTTACTTCGCTGCGAAGGATTTTTGGTCCATCCAACGCCTTCTTCACTGCTGGTTTTTCTCCTCTATCATCCATGAATAACTCATTGATGTATTCATCCCAGCGCTCCACCAGCTTGTCTCGTTCCATCAGCATAGTGCCATCTCTTGCTTTAATACATCCGCTAGCTGAGCACACTTTCCTCCCTGTAAGCTTGTTGATTTTCTTGTGGATTGAACCAGGATCGGTTAGCCTGCTTTCTTCGATGTCTGCGCATTGTTCGTTGATCCATTCTTCTTTTGCTTCTCTGCATTTTTTCCTTATTGAGCGGTCCAAGATCTTGTACTGGCGGGACTCTCTGTCTAAAGTTTCCTGCCTTTCTTTCATCAGCTGGAGAATATCCGGCTTCATCCATTGCTGTTTTGATTCTTTTTGTTTCGGTGGGATGAGCTCTTTTGCAGTTTCGACTAGTGCATCTTTTAGCACTTCCCACTTACTGCCTTTTTCATTTTCTAGTAGCTCGAAGCGGTTCTTTACTGCAACTGCGTATCTCGATCTAAGCTCCTGGTTTTCGCGAAGTGCGTTCCATTCCAGTTTAACGCCTGGTGGTGTCTTCTTGAGTCTTCGTAATTTTACTCTTACAGTACAGATTACCGGGTTATGGTCGCTTCCACAATCCGCTCCAGGATAAGCCTTAGATTGCTGAACTGCATTTCTGAATCGGTCATTGATGGTCACGTAGTCTATCTGGTTTCGAACACGATCTGCCGGGTCCCTCCATGTCCAAAGTCTTCTGCTGTGATTTTTAAACCATGTGTTTGTGATCACTTGGTTGTTTGCTTCACACCAATCGACCCATCTCTCCCCTCGTTCATTCTGGATCCCTAGTCCATGTTGGCCCACTACGTTGTTTATGCGTTGGCCACCGACTTTTGCATTTAAATCTCCCATAACCATAATGATGTCCTGTGATTTGCAATGTCTTTTTGTTTCATCAAGCTGTTCGTAGAACCTGTCAATTTCTTCGTCATTGTAGTCTGCTGTTGGTGCATATACCTGGATAATAGATAGGTCAAAGGGGGATCCCTTCAGTTTAACCAAAAGAACTCTCTCTGAGACTGGCCAGTATCCCATGAGGCACTTACTCAATTCTGTGTCTAGCATCATACCCACTCCTCTCATGTGTTGATCCCCTCCGGAATAGATAATTTTGAAACCATCTTGGTTGAAACATCCTGCTTCCGTCCACCTCGTCTCGCTTAAGCCAAGTATATTAATGTTCAATCTTTCCATCTCCAATTTTACGTTGGCTAGTTTTCCAGCTTGATATAAGGTTCTTACATTCCATGTTCCAATCCTCAGAGAATTTCGGTTCCGAACAGTAGCTGGCTGACGGTCAGGAGTCACCTGTCGGACATGAGTATCCCGACCGAGCGAAGCGCTAGATACCCTTGGGGCATTAGAGCTATTAACGCTGTTATCGTTGAACTGTGATCTGTGCATAAGCATGATTGTCTTGGCATTGTACGGTGGTGGTTTGCCATTGCCTTCCACCGGTGGTTGACCACTCGTTACGAGGCCTCCTTCGTGGCCTGTGCACACCACTGGTACGGTTCGTGCGCAAAGTACGAGGCATGTACTATCCCAACAATAAATTGCTGGTTACTCTCATGTAGTGTTCACTGTTACAATTTAAGACAAATATGATTGGTATATCTTCAGAATCGCTTCTTCTTCCACATTAAAGCAGGACCTTCTTTTTAATGCAGTGATATCAAACTTTGCAAGGACATTATAACCGTGTAGATAAACTTTTTTTCCTGCTCTTACCGGCAGCAAAATCAAAACATCTTACCGTTTTTTTCCTTCCAAAATTTACCCGTTGGGAACGGGATATCTTTAACATCAATACACCTAAAATTCGACAGAGATGATACGCTCCTTGGCTGCAGGCCTTTTCAGACTTTCATTCTATTTGGGATGCTCTTATAGACACCTGATTTTTCTGTTATAAGATCAACAAGGTGGGGATTTACACAGTGCAAAAATTGAATTGTAAACATTACTCATTGAGCTTTCATAAAAGAAAGTGGAAAAGCTTAGTTAAGTTGCCACCGACTAATTAATTATTGATCTTTTTTTTTATGACGGTTGAAAGAACTCAGTAGTTAAATGGAGGAGCGGTAACGGTGGGGGTGCCTTATGTCCCTATGATTTCATTTTATTTCTCTTAAAATGAGACCTATGATTTCTATATTTCTTGCTGTTCGGTTTTTTAGCCAGTTGGTTGGGAAATTAAAACTGTTTCTTGAATTATCTTATTAGAAGGGAGATAATCTTTCAAAAAAGAGGGCATTCAAAAAAATATTAGCTGAACTAAATACAACTTGATTTCCCCATAGTCTTCGACCTGATGGTAAATTTTTAACTCGCCACTAACTGTTAAATTTATATGACAGGATTGGGTGTATTTTTAGGAGCGTCTTAAGGACTGTTTGTCACACCCATGTCTAAAATTCTAATAATTTATTTTCAGGTTTCTTCTCTTTAATCAGTAACTTTTCAATGAATTCAGTTTTAGGCTTGATTGAGAATCGACTTTAATACACCAGGGCATACCATTACTGTCTTAAATTGGTGTACATTTAATATTGGGTTCATAATCTGCAATCTGGAGCCAATTTTCGGGATTATTGATAACTACTGTAAAAACTCAGCGGCTACACAATTAAAGCCTCTGCCTAAGCATACCCTACCACTTTTTATTTTTCAGATTTTTGTTTTTATTATATGGGCATACAAATTATTAATATTACCACCTAAACCTTTCTAAATAGCTAGACTGAAGCATCCTCTTGTTTGTAATCTAAAATGAACTTCGTGTTATCCCCTGATTGTGGTCGTATTTTAGACATAACATTATTTTGAGGAACAAGAAAACTATTTCACTATATGGAATGTAAACAAACTTATCCAACTGACGTTTTTTGAACAGCCATTCTAACGTCACCTACATTATTAATGACTTGATTATGACTTTTGGCTTTGATTAATTCCCACCTTCTTTTGTGATCTTAGGCTCTTTTGATTAATTAAATGTTAGTTTCAATAAGCCCAAAAGGGATATGTACTTCATCATATATCACCAAATTGCCTTTTAGGCTGGACACTTAACATATTTTGAAAAACAAGATGAAGACATTGTTTATAGTTTTGTATCTGTTTTGATATAGGAGTTTATTGACTCCTGGTCATTTCCTTGAGCACTAAGTGGGTTTTCATTTTAGTTTTTGATCATTTGTTGTTTTTTGTGTTTCCAAAGGCACTCATAGAAATAATACCACAACTTTATTTCATTAATGCAGGAAGACTTCAGAAAAATAACTGTTGATCGAAAAGGTGACAGTAACATATTTACGTCCCAGGTCAGTGTGCGCATATGAATTTTTGACTCATTTTACCACCACTTAAAACCTATTTTGAATGTTTTTGCCTTTTATTGTATTTCAGTCCTGCTAACAATTTGCAGATCAAGTCCGCAAGATGTGCAAGATTTAAGTGTTCTGGTACAACTTTTTTGGTGTTAAAAATCATACCTACGAACTTCTTCTTGTATCTTGCAGTTGTCGGAGATGTGCTTGAAACAAATGCCTCTGTGTCAAGCACATCACCACTTTTTATGACCCTGAGCTTCACCCTGAAGTTTCCTGCTCATTAAATTTACAGCATCAAGATTACTCATAACTTGCCCTTGTATCTTAGCCATGGTTCCCTAAAATTTCGACTACCGTGAGCAAGCTGACTGTGCATAAGAATGTTCAGTACCTTTTCCTCACTATACGGTTAATCCGAGCAATCCATCAAGGATGGAACTGCATGAGGGTAATCTATTCTACCCATCTTCTATTTAGTTAACAGATCACCATTTGAGACCTTGTCTTTAAGTGTTTACTTGCATATTGTCTTTAGGCAGTCTTTATGAAAAACTTTAGCCTGTACGATGTCTGCCTGTGCCCATTAAAAAGAGGACACAACAACAGAAGTGTTGTTAGCAAAAAGAGGGACACAGATGGTAGTTGTCAACGCAAGAGCCCTAACTGTAGGCTGTTGATGGTTAAAATAAGTCACTTCAATAATGAAAATCTACGCCTCTCTTATTGCCACCAAATACATACCTAAGCCGCACCGAGAGGAAGAATGCCAGCAGTACTAGTGCCAACAAGCATACCTGTTTTGTGCCGGTAGTGACATTGAAAGCCTCTGAGAATTCCCAGTTTGACAGGACAGCAGCTTCCACCCCCGTATGGAGGGAGATGATAATATTAAGCTTCTTATCATGTATTCTTAGTATTTTGAAAGCTTGTAATCCAAAGAGCATTTTTTGTAACGATACCAAAAGCCTTAACGAGGTCAATTCATGGCATGGACATCGCTTTGCTGTTCATGTTCGGCACCTTGACTGAAGGCAAAAGCTATATCGATTGTTACACGACCTGATCAATTGCCACTCTGGGCCTTGGGGTATGCTTCATTGACTAGTTGTTTGATACATGTGTAAAGCATCTAGGAAGAATTTTGCCAGCGGTCATAACAAGCAATTTGCGACGGTAAGTATAACACTCTTTCCTCAACCTCTTGTTTTTGAGAAGATATTTGCTAGAGGTGATTTTGAGGCCCTGGGATAGAAATCCAGCAATTCAGATTACTATAATCCGATACAGTAGTAGCATCAACTCAAGCAGGTCTCCAAGATTTGTTAAATACTGTTATTAAGAAGAGTAGAACTATGGATGCATCACTTAATGCTAAGGAGATAAATTATTTTGTTGAGTCCAAGAAGGCTATGACATCAGCATGAAAACTTTTTATTGATGGAGAAGAAATAAAACAAGTGAACAAATTTAATCATCTTGTAGTGTGATTACATCTGATGGAAGATTCACAACAGAAGTGAAAAGAAGAAAAGCTCTGGTTAAAATTGCTTTTATTAGACCCGCTAATGTGTTGAAGCACGGAAAATTGCCATTTGAAACCAGACAAAGATTGTTACAGTGCTACATTTACTCCATTATACTATATGAGTATAAAACTTGGACGGTGGATTCCAACTTATTGAGAAGATTTCATCGTGCTGAAATGTGATTTTTGCGTATTTTCGAATAGCATATGCAGATAGAAATTACTAATGAAGAAGTATTAAAGAGAACATGTACAAACACATTCATATGCCACTTATAACGAAGAAACAAAATTGGGGGCAGTACTTCCAGGGACATGGCCTGAGTTCGAACTTCGAACTTCTTGCGTAGTTATCTGTTAACTTAACCACACGTCCACTACTGCACGAATTAGCAAACTAAAACTGAATTTTTAGGCATACCAAAAAAATTATAAATAAAGGCAAGGGTGAGAAGTGTGTACTCGGTGACAGAAGGCATTTAGCTGTTAATAATGAACCAATACTGAAGACTTGAAAAGGACATTACGGTAGACTATTAATTGGAGAATTTGAATCAGACAGATTTTAGTGAGTGAAAAGTTGCCGCCACAGGGGCTTTCTTTATCGGTATCAGGACAAATTTTACCTTCTTCGATTTATTCCCCGCCATCTTTTGTGTAACTCTGATTGATAGTGATTGAATATTTTAGATTAACGTTGACTTTTTTAATTCTCTATCGTCATTACATCACATCCTACTCATTTTTTTCTGCAGATGATTAAAGATTGTATGAAGAAAGTTATTCCAGTTAATTTGCATCAGTGTGTCCAGGTATTGTGTTATTACTATTGTATTACAGATGGTAATGGTGTGTACTAGAGAGTGCTTTTTTGGCGCCAGTTATTTAAACTTTTAAGTGAATTTCAATTTCTAGGCTGCGTCATAACTCAGACATATAGAATGCATATCATCCGGACAACAATAATTAAAGAAGCCACGCTGGACCTAAATAAAATTGAAAATTAGCTACATGTTAATTTCGTCAAAACTAATCCCACCTCGAACTCCAGTTCTTTTATGCTTTTGTTTTATGTTCAAAACTCTGTATTGCCAAGTGAGCTTCAAATCTTTTGTGAAACCCTTGTATTGCAATGCTACAGCACGTTATTACCAGTGTTTAAATGAGTTAGCTGGCTACAAACCATTTAAAATTTGCAATGAAGAGTTGCCTTAAAGAAAACCAGACCTGATAGGCATCTGGCAACAGTGTTCATTTTGCTTCATGAATACTGATGTAATTCAAAATGAAAGAAACACAGACTGCAAAGTGTAGGAAAGGGTAAGAGAAATGAAAGACGCTAGTGTATGATTATGAGTTATGATGATCTACAATCACAGGAGTCATTGGATAGTTGAAGCAGGGAAAGATGACAATTCAGTTCAGTGATTAAAGTGGGATTTTGTAAATATTAAGGTATCTGTTGTATTCCATAACGCCCGCTTTATGTTCAAATTTTTACAATAGTAAGAAAATATGAATCAAACCAATACAGATGGGGTTCCGAACTTAATAACCGGTTTTAATCACCTTACATTGCTTAGATTACTGGAGTTGACCGTGGCAATGCATAACTGATGTCCACTGTTGTAATTCCGGCAATGTAGCTACAAGGTTTACATAATCTTTTGAATCCTTCAGTAGCTTTTTAACAACTAGGATTTGTTATCAACTTTTCTCCCTTGACAGTCAGAGAATCGTACCTTTAGCTTCCTTTTCGATTCTTTATTAATCGATTCTTAACACGAATATCATTGAAACGTATGGCGTATAATATTGATAATAGCTTTGTTACACAGTATTTATGGGTATATATTTATCGCATTTTTCAGATATTGAAACACATTGGTGGATTATAATTTTTAATGTTCTGCACAATAAATAGTGTAAAATATTACATAAGTGATTTTAGAAAACTATTGGTTGTGCCAGTGGCGATATTGATATAACAATTTATAACTTTGACAAGCGTCAAACGTCACTTGTTCAGTTCCTTCAATTGTAAATTGACTTATCAGTGTCAATCACACAGTTGATTGACATTAATCCACCTTTTAGTTTAAAATTCAGAAGATTTTCTTGTTTCTTTCCTGACCTGCTTGGAAACATTTAATTCTACGCTTAAGTGAGAAACCAGAAAGTCCATTGGTAAATGAAATTCTAGGGTTGTGTAAGTGAAACCCACTTCCCTATCCAACTTATTTGCTGGAAGCTAGAAGATAGTGGTAATATAAAGTAAGATTATAATAGGTTGAACTCAGGCTAGGTAAAACTCTCAATGGGAAGTAAACCAATTTAGACCATTTCCTTTTCACTCTTGACGTGCTGACTTACTCAGTGTTATCCTTAACAATAACAATTGAATAACCATAGAATTTTCGAGGTGTACGTTTTTCACATTACCCAGCATATGCGATATGCTTTGGCGATAGCTTACTTCCCCTACTGCTCAACTGGACTGATGGATATTTGTGTGAGAATTAGGGTACTACCATGTCGAAATCTAACCATGTTGCCTTTAGTAAGACCTAATATGTCGTATAATATATTTCTGTTGCACTGTACTGGTGTTCCCTTAACATTGTAGTTTTAGCAAAAAAAATTAAAATGAATAATGTAAGGGTATACCTTGGAATGTAATTCAACATTGGCCATGATAAAACATTTATTGTGCTGATCTTTCTATGGCTTTTTTCCTTTTCTTGTCTTTTGCTCACTCAGAGTATATTGTAGTTAATTGTTTGTTGTTAGGTTTTTTTGCTATTTTTTTTGTTTAGGTTGACGATGATTTGGAAATAAAAGCTTACTACGCAGGTCATGTACTTGGTGCAGCGATGTTTCATGCAAAAGTTGGGACGTTTTCTTTTGTTTATACGGTACTATGCATTAATTTTGAGTGCCTGTTTTAGTACTTTCGAATAATGTTTAAGTCGTAGTAGTCAAACTGGAATTTTCGAATTCAAGTTGTTTAATTTGACCAACGCATTGTAATTTTGACGTTTCCGACAATCCAAACACCCCAGATGTACTGTGGTATGCCATAACACCTTACATTATCTTACATTAATAGTTAAACCATAGAAAAACGTTTTTTTGTCTGCCAACGAACATTTGTGCTCGTTACCTTTACATCAATTTTACTCACTCCGACCACGGTGCGTCAACGCCTTTCACCGTTATCATCCCTCTTTTTTTATTCATTTCTTTGCCTCTATTTTACATACACAGACATAGATAGATAGATAGATAGATAGATAGATAGATAGATAGATAGATAGATAGATAGATAGATAGATAGATAGATAGATAGATAGATAGATAGATAGATAGATAGATAGATGGATGGATGGATAGATAGATAGATAGATGGATGGATAGATAGATAGATAGATGGATAGATAGATAGATAGATAGATACATGGATAGATAGATAGATAGATAGATAGATAGATAGATAGATAGATAGATAGATAGATAGATAGATGGATAGATATGTAATGGTTAAGTTTTGAAAACAGAAATTATCGATTATCGTTTTTTTTAGTGTTATCATTTTTTGTATATGTTTATATTCTATATTTGATAGCTTTTTTTTGTTTTTTCTTTCTTAACTTATTTATTTGCTACTTTCTTTGTTTGTTTTTTAGTAAGCTGGTTAGCTAGGTATTTATATGTACAATGTTATTTTGTTTACGATATTAAAAAATCTTGAAATACCTATATCTTTTTTTCAGGGTGATTATAATATGACCCCGGATAGGCATCTTGGGTAAATAAAATTTGTTTTATTTTTGTCAGTAAATTGGTAAAAGATAACCAGCGGAATTTGCTTTATCGGAGCAAATCGTTCTTGTCAATGATCTTCCTGGATTTTTAAGCTTCCTTAATGATGTACCCGTCATTTATTTTGCTCACTCTTCAGTCAATCGTGGCAAGTAGTTTATGTGTTAGCAGTCTGGTCTGCCGTTATTTTGTTGATTTTTTGAAGTCGTTGTGACATTTTAATTCAGGGGGATCGTTTTCAAAAACAGTAGATAAAATGTTATTGTACTTCATACAAAATGGTACGAATATTTACTTTTATTCAGTTACTACATTTCCGAATTTATCTAAGTACTTCTGTAAAAAAATAATTTCACTGGTTTATAATTTTTATATATTTACTTATTTATTTCGAAATAGTATTGTAGCAGACCAAATCTTTTACCACATAAATGATTCATTTTCTGTAAGAAGTACTACTGCCATAAAATAGTTTTTTCTTTTGATCGTAAACTTTCTTTTGCCATTTGTAATAGTATTAACATTGGTTTGAGGGTGGTTTGGAATTAATTACCCTCGTTTTATTTCTACAATTTAAAAATCGCCCGAACGAAGGGAGGCTATTTGATATTGCAGAAATAAAACGAGGGATTATTAATTCAAAATCACTCTGAAAACCATGTTATTCCTAATTAATTATATGACAAAGTTCTCATTTTTAGTTAAAAATATCAAATCAGCGAAAAATAATGCCAATAGTTCTATTCTTTCTTCAATAAAACACAACAGATTTATTGGAACCAATCATATGAATTGTTTATAAAATACTGTATTCTGATTGGGTAGAAATTTATCGTACGATTTTGTTTATGCAATGAATTGCTACGAATTTAGAGTGTGTGATTGGCATTGGGATTATGAAAAACTAGGGTTACAGAATAATCACCGTCACATACGCTTTCCAACTCAAGCCATGTTTAATCAGTCATATAATTAGTTACTGTAGAGCGTATTTTCTTTTATTTCCTAAAGACTTCACTAAAGAATCATTAGTCCACCAGAATTCAGATAAAGTCTTGACCAGGATAAGGAAATTTCAAACTCAAAAAAATCTGATATGGTCCAGTTCAAAAATGTTTGAGAAGATAATAAGAACTAGTAGCTCTTCTAAAGTATTTGTTACAAAATAGTGTATCTGAACGAAGTAAGATTTGAAATCGTGACCCAACGAGATCTGTAAACCAGCTACAGCAAACAGTGTGGGACAAAGGTGAAAATATTTTATAAGTTTTAAAGGAAAGAGAATCATATTATTGTACATTATTATATTCATCAAAAGTACTAATTAACTTTATTATGGGTAGCTATAGTTATTTTTTAGTAGTATATCAATGAGCATAAATCCAGTCATAATTTCAAAATCAGCCAAGAATGTCACCTCACCTTTAGGAGAGATCTTAACGTTCTGGTACACTCAAACATAATTTTTGTTGCGTTTATGACTAAAGATAAAGGTCCCTGACCCTCCTTGCAAATTGATAGAATACTATTTTAATTAGACAGATCCATTCATCAGTAATATCGGATGCCTTAAACGTTTAATTCCTGTGTTGTGTTGTATAAAAAGATTTGCACTTCAGTTTTCAAGTAGTAAATAACAAAAACCTAGTTGCAACTTGCATTTTTCATTTTCTCGAGTTATTGATTAGGATTTAGTTTCACAGGAGATTTCCTCACTTTACTTAACAGAAAAAGCCACTGACTAGTGATAGGCTTAGACACTTAATCGCAACTACTTGCTTTGTACTTCAGTACCATGGCATGATATGACTCATCATCATCATCATCATATACGGCTTAACGTCCGTTTTACACGCTAGCATGTGTTGGACATCATCGTGACTGTATCGCTAAAAAAGCATTGTCGAACTCCTCACATTTTTAGCGTTTTCCACGTTCTTTCCAACCTTGGAAAAAGAAATTAGGACGTTATGATGCCTTTTTAGCAGATGCAACCTCAATACACAGTAGGATATTTATGAGCTACCCATTCTTGATGCCTTATCTGGTACTGGCAACAACAGAAATCTGGAATGAGTGAATGAACCCATGCTGGTGGGAAAGTTAAAGCAATACTTTTGGGATATGTAAGCGTTGAATGTTTTAGGCTAGAGGGACCCTCTTTTCTGCAAAATTGTAATTTTTTTCTTCCTGCTGTCATAAATTGAAATTTTAGTTGTGTCTTAAACGATTTTGTGTCTCTCCTAAAAATAGATCCTGGAACCATTTTTATCATTAAATCAGGATCTGCTGTAAATTGTTAATGGACTCCTTAACTCTCAGTACAGGCTCTATAAAATTGAAATATTTTCTTTTTTGTCCAAAGTGCCGCCTGGATTGACAAGTGCCGCCCCGATTTACTTATAACAGAATCCACATATGCCACAACAATTAGAGATTCTAAAAGGTATGTTAACATTGATCACAGTTCCTCAAAGACATGATACCTGCTCCCACATTTATACTTCCATTACGTGCTGTATCGGTTTGATGCAAGATTATGAGCAACTATAGTCGAAAAAATCAAGACGAATTCGAGAAGAATGGAATATTAAAGAGAGGGGAGCAAGAAAAAGAGAGAAGAGACGGAATGCTGGGAAAAGATGAGTGGAGAGAAAAAGACAAGAAAGAAAGGGGAAAGGATAATGTAAGATGACAGATTAGACATTATTCTAGATGAAAGGGAAATGTTAGATAAAATGTGTGGCTTCATTCAAAAGTGGCTGTTGTAAGGTTGGATGAATCCAAGTACTTTGTCTTATTTCACAGCAATCAGAAAGGTACGAATTTTAGAATGCTACGTGATGTCAACCTTATTGTACGGTAGTGAATGCTGGACAATTTCAGCCGCAATGGAGAAAAAGTTAGAGGCAACAGAAATGTGGTTTTATAGAAGAATGTTAAAAATATCATGGACAAAGATGGTTACGAGCGAGGAAGTCCTGCAGAGAACAGGGAGAGGAAGAACGTTGATGAGGAAACTTCGAAAGCGACAACTGGAATTCTTTGGCCACATTGTGAGAAAAGAAAAATTGGAGAATCTCACCATCATGGGAAAAATAGAAGGTAGCAGAAGTAGAGGGCGTCAGAGAACAGCATTCTTAAATAGCGTAAGCAGTTGGATGAAGAAGGAGGTGTCGGCAGGGAGGGCAGCCGAGATTACAGGAGTAGAACTGCGGAAAGCCACAAAAGACAGAAAATGTGGGAAAGCCATGATCGCCAACGTCATGAAATGACAGAGCACCAACAGACAGACCTATGTATATTATGTATCAGTAATGTAGGTGCTGTTTGTTGGTGAACGAAAACAACTGAACTAATAATGGATTTAGGGTCGTTTGAGTTAAAATGGCTGTTGAAGCTTTGTTTGAATTTTTTTTTTCTGCCTTACATAGTGCGTAAAAAAGATCAAACACATAGTGCATAATTAGGTATTTGAATAAATGTCTGGCCGCAAAAAGGCTCCTTTGTCATACCTGTTTGTCAACCTGACCACCAATCTTTTATGAATAACAAATTGGGAAACCCCTGCTATAACCCGTCAATTTTCGTTTTTTTTAACTTTCTCGAAGAGTTTCATGTATTGCAGAGAAATATTAAAGAAAGGATACGTATTATGCCCACCACAAGTCAATTGGAAAGGCATAAGCTTAATGGAGCATAATAGTAATATTAATTTGTGACCAAAGTGAAGGCTTTGTGCCGTAGTGTTTCAAGTTCACTGTTAACAGTTTAGTCGGGGCGCAAACCCACTGTGAAATTCTAGGCGCTGACAGATTTTTATGTAACAGAAAAAACTGTACATTGAAGTAATTTTTGTTCCCCATTTGCTAAAGTGGAAAAACTTTCGAAAGATTAAAATATTAAATCTGTCAAGTATTTTGAATTAAATAAGCATTGAAAAATCATGACAGTACTTTCATACTGACGGAAATTAAA
>RDPX01000421.1:240429-254300 GCA_003991215.1 Morbakka virulenta
CCCCTTCATTTAATTGAGATTCTCTCTCAATTTCTCTCCTGACCATTTCCAGCTCAGGTTCTGACAACCATCCATTTATTCGTATAGCTCTTGCTTGGTCACACACGCGTTGCTCAGTTGATTCAAACAGTCCTATTTCTTTCCATTTATTGAACATTCTCTGTCTGTACCCTCTTACAGGTTTACCATTTTCAGTAAAAGGCTTACTTTTATAGTAACATTTCATAATTACTTTATTTACGTCCTTATTCCACTTTATTCTAGCAGTTATAGGATGACGACCGGGCCCCCGCTGCTGAGCCAGGGGACACCTGCCGGGCGAGAGACCTTCACAAGTTGCTCCAGTCTCATTCACGCCGTTATTTTCATTAATTTTATCTGACATTTTTACACTCATTTGAGGTTTAGTGAAGTTAAGGTTTATTTATTTTATTTGTTTATTTTATTTATTTATTATTATTATTATTATTATTATTATTATTATTATTATTATTATTATTATTATTATTATTATTATTATCATAGTTTATAGCATTTGCACAAGCTGTTCTTCATTTCGCTTTATTCCTCTTGGGCTAGCCACAACTAGCAGCCAAAGGCAAAGAGGTTTCTTTCTCCTTACATTTCTAAAACCTTTCTAAGAATCCTAGCTGTTCCTAATAAGGCTGTCTTTTGTATTATACCAATGTTTAACTCAATATTTTTCATGTTAGTCCATCTCTTGAAATTTTTGTTTACACACCCCAAAAGCTCCAACAAGAATTGGTACAACACGAGCATTCTTCAGTGATCAAAGCCTTTTTAATTCAATTTTTAGGTTTTGATATTTTTCAATCTTTTCCTGTTCCTTATCATGTACCTTACAATCTGGTACAGCAACATCAGTAATGATACCAGATTTGCTTTTCTTGTTAACAACAATTAGATCAGGTCTTCTGACCAATTTCATATTATCATTTTCAACTACTCCCTCCGGGTAATGCTCATACCACTTCTCATTACTATTATTAGTAGTATTACTATTATTATAACTATTATTATTATTAGTAGTAGTATTATTATTATTTTCTTCTTTAAGCTTTTGCTTTGGCCAATCTTATAACCGTGATTCTCTTACTAGGAGAGTCATAACGAAATGACCAAGGGCCAGCAAGGGGCCTTCTCCTTTATTACATCTCCAATACGTTTCTTAGGGTTCTGGCCGTTTCTAGCATGGCAGATTTTTGCATATCTGCAATATTACATGTAATAGCAGTCTTCTCAAACCACTTCTCAAATCCTTTTCTTACACATTCAAGGGCTATTATTATTATTATTTATTGATTGATTTATTATTATTATTTTTTTTATTTTTTTTAATTTAGAAAATAAAAAGTTTCCATTTATATCACAAAGAGTCGTGGCTTAATAGTTAGTGC
This sequence comes from Morbakka virulenta, assembly GCA_003991215.1. Taxonomy (NCBI): domain Eukaryota; kingdom Metazoa; phylum Cnidaria; class Cubozoa; order Carybdeida; family Carukiidae; genus Morbakka; species Morbakka virulenta. The sequence continues at coordinate 241,848 of RDPX01000421.1, forward strand.
AGCTGTACCATAACCAAAAGAAGAAAGCTATTGGTTGGCGTCAGGAAGGGAATCCGGCCAAGAAATTCCCCTTTCAGGGGTACCGTCTGAACCCCAATTAGTGAGGGAAAATGACGTTAAAACAAAAATAAGTTATTATTATTTTCATGATGATGAAATATCATCAGAAGCATAATTTCAGTATCACAAAGTATAATACATATGTAGTATTAAATTTTTTCCTTGTAATTCCTGTTAAATTGACAGTCGGAGACTTGAATTTTGATATTTCTGCAAATAATTCCACGTAAGTCGTACGAAGTGCCCTGATCTGTAAATATACTCCGTTGATGTTAACTGCTTGAGCTGTTAATGTGACAAAATGCTGTCGAATAGTTAAGGGCCCGATTCTTCTTTACTCATCATTTTTAATAGGATTGACTGCCTAAGCGTTTTATTGTCACTTTTTTCAATTTTGTTGTCTCTTACACTTTCGTAGATTATTATGCCTGGTTACTGTGTGTCAGGAACTGTTGGTCATAAAGTGTTATCTGGACAGAAAAAAATTGAAATCGACAAGAAGACAATAGTAAGTCACAAATCACTGTTAAATAAAAGGTGGTGAAGACCATTAATAGAATAATTATCTATATAATGATATATATGAGATAGATAGAGAGAGAGAGAGAGAGAGAGAGAGAGAGAGAGAAAGAGAGAGACAGACAGACAGACAGACAGACAGGCAGGCAGATAAATAGATGGATAGATGGATAGAGAGATAGATAGATAGATAGATAGATAGATAGATAGATAGATAGATAGATAGATAGATAGAGAGATAGATAGATAGATAGATAGATANAAAAAAAGTGAAATAGACAAGAAGACAAAAGTAAGTCAAAAAACACTGTTAAATAAAAGGTGGTGAAGACAAATAATAGAATAATTATTATATAATGATATATATGAGAGAGATAGAGAGAGAGAGAGAGAGAGAGAGAGAGAGAGAGAGAGAGAGAGAGAGACAGACAGACAGACAGACAGGCAGGCAGATAAATAGATGGATAGATAGATGGATAGATAGATAGATAGATAGATAGATAGATAGATAGATAGATAGATAGATAGATAGATAGATAGATAGATAGATAGATAGATAGATAGATAGATGCTAACCAGTAGAGTTCTATCTTTTCCAACCAAAGGCAGAGCCTACCAGGCATGTGTACGGAGTGTTATGATGTATGGGAGTGAAACATGGCCAGTGAAAGCTGCAGATCTGAGCTGCATGGAAAGAAATGACATGAGAATGATTTGATGGCTGTGTAATGTAACCTTGAAGGACAGGCTAAGCTCTATGGATCTCAGGAAAAGATTAAAGTTGGATAGCGTCAGTGAGTACACGCAGAAAAGATGGCTTCGTTGGATTGGTCATGTGGTGAGAAAAGATGACAATGATTGCGTGAAGAAGTGCATATCAATGAAAGTGGAAGGTGCGGTTATGAAAGGGAGACCAAAGAAAACATGGGAGGAAGTAATCAAATCGCATTAGAACAAAAAAGGTGTCACCAAAGATCTAGTAAAGGACAGACTGGCTTCGAAATATTGCTTTTGGGATTTATGGTGATCTGCTCCATTGACTTAGTCATTGGTACAGCGGTCTTACCGAGATCATTATTGCAATTTAATCTTCCACTTGATTTTAGGATGATTTTCCCTATCTTTAAACACCTTTTTTTCAGTTTATGCATACAGAGCTAAGCATTCCACAGAAGGAAGACTTACATTTCAAAACTAGAACAACAGGTCGCAACGAAGAATATGGGCAATTGAAATTGCAAAATGAATTAATTTCATGTTCATAATAGTAACGATTATATTCTTTTCACAGTGAAAATTTGTTGACATGGTTTATGATTTTCAAAACTTGATATGCACTTGCACTTGCTTTTTTTCCAATTTGGTAGCTTTACGTAAATAGGCTGATTTGTTAATTATCTGCGTTTACTTTCGTACACTAACAAATAAGACATTAAACGTTCAAACACTGCCTTTATATACGAAAATGCAGTCTCTCTTGTTATTTCGCTGACTGGAAGTTATCAGCTAGCTTTAATTTTGGTCTTGTAGAAAATCTGGAATGCAATACCTGTGATATTTACGGAAGTTGAGTTGTTATTGCCTTTTTCGTGATTGGTAGTTTTCCTCTCAATGCCAGTGTGAGATTAAGCTTCGAGTTAAGGCAAGATTTTATGTTTCTGTCTTCTTTAGATTGACGTCAAACTTTCAGTACAGTATCTTTCCTTCAGGTGAGTATTAGTAAGCGTACTTTTGCTTTATTAATACCAGTGACTAACCTAACAGGCAATATATGGAAATTTCGATCTGGAACATAATTGTTACGTCAAGGTAATTGCATTTACAGATGTAGTTATTGTGGTAGCATATCTTCTGGATAATATTTTCAGAGCTGTTAGGATACGACGTGAAAGCCATTTACACAACTTGGTTACTCAAATCACTCATCGAGATCATCAAAATATTCTACTTCACAAAGAAAACAAGTGACTTGTGCTCAGTTTAAAAGGGTAAAATGACAAGTCAATGTTATTAAAATTTGAAAATTTCGTTTGAAAAATAAGTCGCAGTTAGGAGAATTGAGATAAGATGTTAGGGCTACCAAGAGTATTTGATAAAGGAATTAATGGTAAAATCTTTAGCTAATCGTTTTAGAACTTTGAGTTCAGTATTAATGCATTGAATTATACAATATATTACGTAGTTGGCCATTGAATAATCAGGATTCAGATTATTCACTGAAATATTTTTTTTAATTGTAAACGGGAAAGTATACCCGGAAATAATCTGGTCAAATATGGATATTTGGCGAGCCAACAGAAACGATCTGCTCCTGCAGTTACAGTGGTATGCGTTGTTATTCTCCGCAAATATATGTGTTTTTTATATGGCCTTTTTTTATGAAAGAAATTTGATTTACATGGAAAGAGTTTTTTCTAAGAATGTGGGCAGTGCTCGTGAGTACTATATTTTGGACTTCCTGCAATAGTGGATTGCCGGGGGTTCTTTAGCTTGGTAGTTACATTATTTTGTTAAGTTTATATCACGACGTACTATTTAGTGCTGTTGGTTGTTTAAGGCAAATTTCAAGCAACTATCTGTAGCCTCAGATATTTAACACATAGCGAAATTTTTTTGCCGTTCCTAGTAAACTATCTTCACATTATCGTTCGCTTTCAATCTTTCTGAGGCATGCTTATTCCACTTTTAACAGTGGGTCAAATTATTACGTTTGCATAATTCCCAGTGTATAACTTTGGCAACAACATCATGCCTCCATTCTTTGTACTTCTTCTGCGCCAGCTGTGGACATTCTGACACTATATGCGCAACAGTTTCCTCACGTTCTCCTCAAAGACTACAAAGGGACTGGTTTCAGTTTTGTCAATGTGAAACTGAAACGATTTCGTTTTCAATGCCTGCTCCTGGCCAGCTATCATCATACCCTCGGTTGCTTTCTTAAGGTCGCCATTCTTTAACGGTTTGTCTCCAAACTCGGTGTTCTTGAGGAAAATACTGTGCAGTTCGTTACTGTTCACGTTGTCTTTTCGCTCTTGTCAAATTTTGCTCTTTGGTTTACCCTGATGGATTACGTGCTCCATTATCACACCTTTCAACATAGGTTCTTCGCTTTCCGAGACATACTCATGTGAACAGTTCTTTTCAAAAAGGACACAGTCCTCAACACTAATCATACCTCTACCACTTTCACATCTTTTAAGGTAGAGTCTGTTTACATTGCCTCATTTGGAACATGCTATGTATAGTCAAGATTTTCGTGTTTTCCTTTCAAGCTCTTACAGTTCACTTAGATTCTACTTATTAATCCCTACACTATACCTGATGAGAGACACTGCCCCGAATTTGATAGCATTTACAACATTTTTACTGTTCAGTTGAGACTTAAGTGTGTTTTTAACTCTCCTCACATATTCAGCTTTCGAATTCTCCTTCATTTGTTTTTTCGTAATGTTGTCAGTCTCCAGTGCTCCCAGATATTTGTATCCGCCCTCAGTGTTAATGCCTTTTATAATCTCTCCCGATGAAGTTTCTCAGTCTTGACTCTTAAACAGTTTTCCTCTTTTAATTACTAGGAGACCGCATTTACTAATGCTAAATACCATGCTGATGTTATTGCGATATTCACGAATTATTTTAACTAGCACGTCCAACCCTTTTTCATTTTTTCTAAACAGTGAATCCATGAAAAGTATATAATTTATCGATACCTCACACCTGCCTGGATTATAGCCAGCTTTCACTTTATGTAACACAAAAGACATTGGGATTAACCTAATTACAAATAGGAGTGGTGAAAAACTGTCAACTTGGGAAATTATTCGCTGTACTTTTATTTCCAGTTGTGACACTCCTCCCGATTTCACATCAGCCCTCCAGTTCTTCATGCTTTCAACATAATTCTATTTTGATATATTTAAGAACTGGATGGATCATCTTGCAAATGGGGTTTTCATATTCATAGTTTCCTGTGGTATATCAAGACCCCTCGATACTTTATGCTCATAAGTGAGCTACTTTCGAGTCCTATACAGATACTCACCTATCTGCAGCTGTATCATAATCTTCTTTCTATTTAAAAAATCCAGTTTTTAAAGCTTTTTCTGCTTCATGGATATGCTGAATGCCTTTGAATGCAATTGCAGCTGTTTCTATGAAATGGAAAGAAACCGTAGTTCATGATAACAACTGATTAAGTTGAATTAATAAGAGGGTAGAATCAAATAGTCGAATCAAATAGAGTATTCCAAAAATAGCTTGTGTTGTTTAAATCAGCAGGTGGTTGGAAGTTCAAGTGCTGTTTGGTATACAGATACAAGCAGGTGGCGAAGTTGCAGTTCAAAGTTGGAATATGGTTTGCAGAGATAGATGTGTTTCGTAGTCTTCGCGGTTTTCTTCAGAAAATCGATGTGTATTTAATTACTATATTTTGCTTAAAGCTTCTTTCCTTTAACACTTTGAAATAGATGAAGTCTCTTCTTTAGGTAATTGGGGATTGCCTTACCATGTTTAACTGACTCGTTACAGTCAATATTCTGTGTTTTATATGTGAATGGGAACTTCCTTGTGTGAATTAAAACGCGTAATCACATTCCTTCAATACAACAATTATACATTCCTCTGTAGATTTTTCTTTATATAAAACAATTTTTGGTTCCAGTTCGTTGCTGCTGTATTATCTTCGTTCTGGTGCTCTTCTATTTCCCCCATCGGCTCATCTTTATCACTGTCATCATCATCAACATTGTCATTAGTGTCGTCACCATAATCAATATCGTCATCATCAATGTCGTCATCACCACCATCAATGTCGTCATCACCATCATCAATGTCGTCATCGTAAGCAATGTCGTCATCATCATCACCAACCCACTGTGACCTTCACCACCATATGCAGATAGACCAAAACATTATTGCCATTGTATATTGTCATTAATTTAGTTATGACAGGCTTCTGATATAACAAACACAGTTGTTTTCTTAACAAACAGCATGATTTGTTAGTAATCAACGAAAAAATACTATTTCTCGTAAACTTTGAATAGGACGCGCCACAAATCTCGGTAACTAACGTTAAAATGGGTAGTCAAATTTTATTGGTTCGGCCAACATGATTTTATGTGGGTTGGGTGTATCGTATGAAACTATTCAATATTCAGAAAAATTGTGTAACCCTTAGTTTACATTTTGCCCATGAATACTTCCAAGCCCATAATCTACATCTTGTTTTAACTTGTCTTATTCGTAGTGTTTTAATTTTTTCATTTTCCGTTTTATTCAAGTGCCCATGCGGATGCGGCTGGGATAATGCAGCTTATTAGACAAGTACGTTTTTCTTAGCACATACATTCATGTTGTTATGGATTGAATACCTGTAACATTTTGTTTATAATGCATTTCATCCACTTGGTAGTTAGGAAGAAAGGAAGCTGTTCATTGTTACTACATTCTAGATTTCTTATAGTTGTAAATGGTAAAGCAGCTGTGCTATTTTGTTGCTGTTAAGTATGTTCTAGATGTTGTATTATGAGAAATAAAGACCTCTATCACCGCCTTGTATCTGCCTTCACGCTACTTAATAGGTTGGATCGAATTCTCATAGGTCTAACTGGGATACTTGCTGCCTGGAACGGTCGGCTTGACATCATCTGGGAGCCTTGTTACTGATGAGGGGGATTACGAGTGATGTGTATTTGTGTGCATGTGCCTGTGTACTCAGAGATAGCTGCTTTGAGGCCAGCTAGGGTCACTGTAAAACAGTTCCATTTTTGTACTTATTTTTACTTGACATTTTCTCTTTGTTTGTGTTAATACCATTCATTATTACATCAGATAACTGTTTATTGGGTAAGATCAGCCAAAATCTTTAAAGAGTGCTCCCATAAAATGAAAAATTGAAACATTCAAAATATCTCTTTTTCTAAAGAGTAAAATTAAAACGCTTCGCAGTGTAAATACAGGACCACCATATATTTGTAGTATTCCAATTTTTTTTATAGGCGGAACCAAGAAATGTCATGTTAGTTCATGGTGAAGCAGATAGGATGGAGTTTCTGAAGCAAAAAATCAAACAAGAATTTGGTACGTTTTGGTCTGCAACAGTGCTTTTACTGTTTGTTCATTCATTTACCCTTTGTATTATATCTGAGTAACATATAGATAGCATAAGGTCTGAATTTTCTACTGACATAAAATTCTTTCTTTTTTTTATCATTTTTAAAAAGAATATCACCGATCTAAAAAGCATAGCGACTAAAAATGGTATCAATAGAAATCATTAAAATTCGAAGAAATTCTAGTAAATGATAAATATTCTAAACTTGTTTAAAAAACTGGTTTTTGATTATATAAGTTTTTCATTTACTAAATGCAGTGATGAAGTTAAGATGACCCCGTAGGCATTGTGCGTGATATTTTTTTAAAAATTTCTTTTTCCCCTTACCAAATGATATGTGAAGCCCAGACATGGATGTGTTTCTCCATGTGTTTTGGCTGGTGATATATAGCGTAATATTCTGGGAGCATACTGTCCCAAATTTAATATCTTGTCCTTAACGTACAAACAACTATTACATCGCTCGACTTATAAGTTACCTTTGTGTAATATTTTGATGGATTTGATTTATTGATACCATGCGTCAATCGAATTTTATTTTTTCTTATTGTTCGAATGAGACCAGAATGCTATACTACATTAAAGGTACTTTTGTGGTTTTTTTCTAAATCGCGGTGAGAAAATTAAATGCCAAACGTGTTGCATACGAAATCAGTCAGCATTACAGTGAAGACATTTGTATCACTTTAAAGGCTAATGCTTAGTTAAGGGAATTTCTCATCGTATTTTGGGCAAAGGCAGAAAATAAAAACAGTAACGCAAGTAGTGTTTTTTCTCGAAAAGCATCAAGAGTATAATGGAAATATATGTAACTAAGGAGGATTAAGGAAGCAATGATTTTCGAAATTNTAAAGGTACTTTTGTGGTTTTTTTCTAAATCGCGGTGAGAAAATTAAATGCCAAACGTGTTGCATACGAAATCAGTCAGCATTACAGTGAAGACATTTGTATCACTTTAAAGGCTAATGCTTAGTTAAGGGAATTTCTCATCGTATTTTGGGCAAAGGCAGAAAATAAAAACAGTAACGCAAGTAGTGTTTTTTCTCGAAAAGCATCAAGAGTATAATGGAAATATATGTAACTAAGGAGGATTAAGGAAGCAATGATTTTCGAAATTTGCCACGGTTTTCTAAAAAAACCCACAAAAAGTTAGAAAATAACGTTAACCGTAGCAAAAACTAATGGCTGCAATTTAAATAACGCTCCATTCGGATGTTTGTAAAAGAAGAGAAAACGTGTTGTTTTTTTAATTTGAAAAGTAACCATTGTGCCACAAAATCGAAAATGAATTCAAAGTTTTTTAGAGTGAAAAGAAGTACTTTTTATTGTCAAAAATGAAGCGTGTTTATTTCACACACTTCAATGTGGACGCGTATTTGGTAGTGTTTGGTACAAACGTAGGAAGAAGGTATTTTAGGAGTACATGAAAAAAAGCAAGTTGAACATTCGAATTACAGCGAGCCCAGGTTCGAAGCAGTAAATGCGGCTGGCAGAATAATGTGCTCTGCCATCTGAGTTGCTGGTGGAAAATTCCAAACTAGATATTTTGCTGCTCAAACTTTGACTTGAACTAGATGCATTTTTATGGCAGACAGAAACCAAGTTACTTTCGATTAAGCTACGATTATCTTTGGAAGTATGTTTAGTTTCTATTCTGTGTCCAATTTTTAACACTTGTAGATATAAGCTGCTACATGCCTGCCAATGGTGAGTGTATTGCTATAGAAACATCACCAACAATACGTGTTGATATGGCTTCTGAACTTCTAACAAAAAGGAAAAGAATTGATGATGAAGGTAAGCGTACAGAATCGACCATTGCATCACTTTAGACACAAATAATGACTCTTTTTAATAATACTATTTTCTTTTTGATTTTAACGTCATTTTCCCCCGTAACTGGGGTTCAGACGGTGTCCATCAGGGGGACTTTAGCAGTGAGCATTTCCTTGGCCAGATGCACTTCCTGACGCCAAACAATGGCTTCTTCTTTTGTAAAGTTCCAAATTCCGTTTTGCCCGCTCGGTGATTTGAACCCGGAACCTCTTGGTTATGCTGCAACTGCACTAACCATTAAGCCATTGCTCCTCAATACCAATATTTTTAATATAATGACTTAATAATGCATTTTTACATGACTTGTGGAGTATTGTTTCTGTTTTCATCAGTTCATTTTTCCTTAAGATCTTTTTCAGGTTTTTGCATTGTTCATATACACCAGATAATAGAATTGGGCCGAAGCCCCGTCTACGGCCATATACTATTTACACACAGGGATTGTACTATATTAATTCACACCGTATTAACCACAAGATTTTCCTTCAAACATGGGGAACACTTTTACTGGAGACCAAAAAAATTCAACTGATGCCTTTCTCCATTGACCTGGAAATGAGACCAATTTTGTTGTGAATATATTTTGTATACAAAAGGAAAACTGCTTAAGCCAACTTTCGCAGTTTACCAACTTTGACTTGCAAGTTTTTAATGCACTAAACCGTTGTATTAGACGATTACTGTAGGTATCGTCTGTAGTAGTCATTTATTTCTTGTTATTGGGTAACGGACAATGAAGATTTCTTTGCAACCTTTGAAATTTTAGAACTTTTGACTGAAAATATATAGCATCTCGTTTCTATGTTTGTTTTTGGACTGACCTTTACTAACCACAATTTATTCGTTGTTTACTTTATGCATATGGCTAAAAAACGTCAGCAGCATTAAGAGATGTAAGATATATAACCTCATTTCGTTTTCTGTATTGCATGCCCTTCCATGATTGTGCTCTCATGATGGTGAAGTAATTTTAATATAAAATGGCAATGTACACCTTCACATTTCTAAAGGTCTACGATTCTTTCATGGCCGCAACTAATTTTTATGTGTATGAGGTAATTTTACTGAAAAAGAGTGACGTTTTTTTAATTTTCGGGACTTTTTTCGGTATAAGTGATAGAATTCTGAACTTCTACTTTGCATCGACATTTCAATGATTACTAAACTTCTTTGTTAAGTATTTGAAACTCAAGCATAAAAGTAGGAGTCCAAGAATTATTTTCATAACATAATAGAGGAAATCTTTCAGAGGAAAATGTGAATCAGTTTTATGTATACATTGACTTTCAGAAGAACACTTCTAGTTTATAGCCCATCTACCTACATCTCTATTAAATGGAAAAGTTTTAACATTGAGCTTAACAATACATGAAGGAGTTGAGAAGGCATGTGTAGAGAAATGATAGATAGTTGCTCTTCCTTTTTATCCGAGTTAAGTAACTTATTCATAGTACTCAACTTGTTCATTACCTCTTTCATAAGGTGAGCCAACAAATCTCGTCGCCCTACATTTCTGTCTCTGATGTTTTTGAGTATTTTTTTACCTCTTCTCGTGTTACCTGTTTGCTTCTCCGCTTATCTTTTGCTTTTTGGCGTGACTTGTACTGGAATGTTTGCAGCTTTCTTAAACGATTGGTTATTATATCATCACCAGACTTAACGTTGTGGTGCTGTGAATGTTTTAGAATATTTGTATGAAAACAACTTACCTTTACTCTAATAAAATATGGGCTCAATTTTATATATAGATATTTATTGTATATATATATTATATATATGAAGTGTCCTGGTTATATGAAGACTATATGATCCCGGAAAACTTTAGGAATTATTACTACAATGGCATGAGATTCGCCATTTAGATGTAATATTTGGATGTTTTCACTGTTATTTTTTCCATGTTTCATACCTGCTACACTACCCTCAGTTTCTCCAATATCATTTTTGGTTAGATCGAGCTTTCAACATGCTATTATTACATGCTAAAACCTTTATTAGATATGCTGACAGAGCTTTTTTTAAACTTATATACATCTCCTTTGAAATGGACTTGATCATTTATGCCATTATATGTCTCGATTTTTTTTAGCTCCACATGCTAAGAAAAAGCCTATTGTAAAGGTTCAAAATGAGTCAGAAATTCAGGGAATATTGGTTATGAAAGATATGGTAGATATGTATTTATGTGTACTTGACTGTACAGTCATTTAACATTTTACCTTTTGAACGTCTGTGGTATTCATCTTTATTCATCTTCAGCCAACAATTCCCCAGTGTACTGGATTGATGCTTTAATTAATCGCAAATGCCTCCATTTGCGTTCATTTATACATCTATGTATTTATTTTATTTTTGATTAACTACTTTTTATCTTGGGACGGTTTTAAAATGGAAGCAATTAGTACAATGCTAGTATTGGCCATATAACAAGCTTCACGTAAATAGAGTTAGTCAATATTACTGTTTTGTTATTGATTTTATGAGAAGGAAACCATAGCTTTTTTGACACCTTATTAAATGTCAGTAATATGACCAGTTGGTCGTGTCGTCGTTGGTCGTGTAGCCGCCAGTTGGTCGTGTCGTCGAGGTACTCGCATTAGTAAAACTGGCCGACTACAAGGCTACACAACATGGACCAACGAAAAGTTAGCATAGGTGCGTAGTGGCATTTATGGGGTGGGCATGATATCTAAATGTTCGTTAGCCGGGGTTCCACTGTACTCCTATAACCTGAGATTCACATTTCCTACAAGCTGGACAAATTTTGTAAAAACAAACCCTATATACATAATTTTTAAAGATAATATATTTCAAAGGAGATAACTACTTTAATATAACATGTGTATAATTGAAAAGAAAACCTCTGTCAAATTTGTGTACTTGCGACAAGTGTTTTATTGTGAAAACCACTCGCTCTTTGTTTATGATATCACTTCAATACCACTAAAATTTGTGGTGACATCCATCAAGAACTAGTCTAGGTGAAGGGTGTTTCTTTTTGTTCATCGTAGCCCAAAGATGGGCATATAAATTTGAAAAGGAGAAAAGAAGAAAGGCACCCTGAATTTGAATGTCGAGAAGAAATCAACACCACAAATTTAATGAAAAATTTGAAACCAGGGCGGATTTCAGGCATGTGGTATTTTAGTATCTGGCTAATTAGAAAGATCTTACAGAAATGATAATATTATACCCTGTTCTTTGTTGTTAGAGTGACTTAGTTTCTGTAAATCATTTATTTGTAGAACAATATTTGGCGCAATTAATTGGCTCCAACAGATTTTGAAGGTTTCAGGTGTTTTACTGCAGGGGAGGCCAAGTATAACAAATTCGGATACAACGAATTTTCTATTAACATGAATATCATTTCTTTGTATCAGAGTTCCACCGTAGACCAATTAAACTTAATTTTGTTTTAGACTTAAATCACTCTTTATTTTTACTGTGGCTCTTTCTCGTTTGCTTGGTAGAAAATGCAAATATTTGATACAGAAAAGGCTGCAAGGGACTTGGGACTAAGAGAACACCATCTTCGTTTTACGTCCACTGTAACAGTGAAAACAACTGCATCGCACGAGGCCTGTTTAGCCAACATCTTTAAATGGCTTCATGAGTAAGATTAGATTTTTCACCGTTATAATGAAATGTTGACAATTTTTACTTACTCGATTACTCAACGTCATTTCCAGAGTAGAAATGTTGGAAGTAAAAAATCATGAAAAGAAACATTCAGATATGAGGTTGCCATCCAAACAACAAATAGCTGTTGACATATTTGATGAAAAGTAACTTTGTGAATGTATGGGTGTGGATGTGGATGTCGCTCGTCGCTCTCTCTCACACACACTGTCTCGCTCGCTCTGTCTCTCTCTCTCTCTCTCTCTCTCTCTCTCTCTCTCTCTCTCTTCTTTCTCTCTCTCACTCTC
>RDPX01000421.1:254396-300751 GCA_003991215.1 Morbakka virulenta
TCTCTCTCTCTTTCTCTCTTTTTCTTTTGTACAGGTCGGTATTTTGAAATTGTAAAAAAAGTAGAATGGAACAACAATTGTTTTAAGCATTGCACCCCAGTTTAACTTGTAATTATTTCTTGTTACTTGTTAAGTTATTTCCTCTTTTAACCCCCTACCTATGTCATAAAATAGATATACTGGTCAAAACGGACCAAGTGGTGCAACTTGAATACTTGGTCCACTTGCGGAAGAATTGAAACCCAAGCATAATTTGCTCTGAACTTGTTTCTTCTGACTATGTCACCACTTTGGATTAACACTGCTCTAGAAGATGCAACTACAATACGTTAATACAAATTCATCCCTAAGTATGTGTAACTTATTAATGTCGCTGTAGTTCTCTAGAAGTACTGAATTCCAATGTTAGGAATGTTGATGCAATGTAATTTAATGGTCATGGTGAGTATAATCCAGTCGTCTTCGCAAAATAGTTCTACCTTGGTCACCAGTGAAACAACAGGTCTGATTTTTAACCGATTAACTCGGCAGAATATTTTTATTTTATCCAAGAATACATTTTAACCTTCAATTTCAGCTCAAATGAAATGTTGTTACATATGTGACAAAAAATTGAACAAGTTTTTTTATGCTATTAGTGTGTGCTGGCACATTTAAAGTTGGAACAGCAAATGAAGATAACAACATTTTTGTGGTATTTGCTTGCGTTTTTCAATTTATTGTAAAACGTGGTCGATTTTTGTTTAGGAGTCTCCAAGAATACACTGTGGAAAAACTTGATTCGACTTCTTTGGCAGTAGATCATGTATTAGTTAAGGTAAGTGTGCACGTGATTGACATCTTTTTAAGTAGAAAGAAGACTTGTTTTAGGAGACGTTTTGTGGCAGGTATATTCAATGGTTTCCGTACCCTTTGGCACTTTGGCATTTGGGAGAGTTTAGTGATAGTTGCCCACTGCCTATCGCCGCGACTGCCACAATATTGAATAGAAATACAAATAACATTGAGTGTTTTAGGTAACCAAACCTATGGATTATATATCTCTTTTTCGGCAGAGCCTTTGTTACAGTCGGAACTGCGTGAAGTCTTATAATGGAATATAAACAAGTTGCATTTTCATTCCTTGAGGCACTACCTGGACAGTCACATTAGCATGGTATCAAAATGCCTGAACAATAACGCAGAGAGAAAAGCGACCTAAATAGCTCTAGAGAAAGCTCAAAGCTCTCATTCCTCCAAACGAAACCCTAAGCAGAATAAAAAAAATCTTGCTTGAGAAATCATTCAATTTCAGGCTCATTCTACTTCTTGGTGACTGCTTTGACCTGACGGAATTCACATTCACATTTTTTAGAATTAGAGTTTTCATTCGTTTTCGGTCTAACCCAGGCAAATATTAATGTGTTTTTTAGCTCTAAAACATGTTATACACGTTCCAGGCTGCTTTTTCTTATTTAGTTTTTGCATTGTACTTTTTCTTAGCTTTTCATTTGGTGCTCTTTTCTCTTCGCTTTCTCGATACTACCTCCGAAAATATGTACAAACTAAGAAGTATACCACTTATTACGGAGAGAAGAATTAGCTTAAACGTGAAAACTTTTTATAACATGTGTATACTGGTGTACGATCACTTTCTTCTTTCAGGCAACATGATCTTCTCTGGTATTCGAATACCGTAAAACGATTTAAAGTATGTAGACAAATTCTTTTACACACATAAGGTGTTCTATGCACCCTGTAAATACCTGACTGCGTAACCCGTACTTAAAAACACAATTGTTAACAGTGTTTTTTCCAATCATTGGTCAAATATGTTGTTTTGTACTTTATTTTCCAAATGATGTGAAATTAGAGTTACATAATTAAACTACGACCAGTACCTTTGGTACCCAGTTGCATTTTGTTCAATTCCTGCCACCTCTTCCACTCTGGTTTGAAAAAAAAGAGATTTTTAAGCTGCTATTCTGTATTACTCTGCTACAATTTTACTCTGCTACAATGTTTTTGTTTAAGATCTCATACAACCTATGTTCAGTCCATATTGCTGCTACTCTTTCATCCGGAATCATGGCACCTTTGAAAACGCTTGCAACAGAATTTACTTTATTGTAATGGGTAGATGAAGAATAATGTAGTTGATATTTAGGTAAGTCCACAGTGTTTTGGAAAACATTTTTATAGATGTCGATTATATTTTGAACAGTAACAGATTCCCAATCATTACATTTAACAGGTCGTATTTTTCATTGTTTAATTTTTCCAGCTTCACAATTATGATAATCCAGAGGATTTAGAAAAAGGAGTACTTGTGTCATGGAGGTTTAAGGTATGACTTGTTTTTCGTATACGCTAACAACGCTCACTGGAATATATATACATATAGTTCGGTCTGCGGATATGTGTTTCATCTTACCGCTCATCAGTCTGTCTCTCTGTCTCTCTCTCTCTCTCTCTCTCTCTCTCTCTCTCTCTCTCTCTCTCTCTCTCTCTCTCTATCTTTTTATCTCTCTATCTATGTATCTATGTATNCTCTCTCTCTCTCTCTCTCTCTCTCTCTCTCTCTCTCTCTCTCACTCTCTCTCTCTCTCTCTCTCTCTCTCTCTCTCTCTCTCTCTCTCTCTCTCTCTCTCTCTCTCTCTCTCTCTCTCAATATATATATATATATATATACGTACATTACGCGGTAAGTGATTATTATCACTAAACAGGCTTGTTGAGATGCCAAGTGTCTTTTCGGCTCTTCTCTTGTTTAAGTTTAGTTTATTACATGCCCTACCTAGGAAAGTAATTGTTTGCTCTCGTTTTAGGACGAAGAACTTGGAAGCAAAATAGTGAAATTGCTTAGAACAGCGACATTTGAGTGAAAAGAAAATGATTTAGTTTTGTGGTTACCATAACTTGCAAACAAACTAACAAGATCAGTTTTATGAGATTTAAGACCGCAGCAGCTTCTCCGGCTTGTAAGGTCTTCATCGTATGAGCATTGAACTCCTTCGTTTTTATAGTCCTTTCCAGCAAGGAAGTATCGTTGTTTTTGAAAGACGAAATTATATGCTCTAACTAAACTTAGTAGTCATGAGATCATGCTCGTCTGCAGATTTTGTTGTAACAGAAACCAAAACAACAAACTGGGTATGTTAATAGAAACAATACTGTATTTTACAGCTGTGTAGCAGATGACAAGAGAGGTATGAGGAAAATGTATTTATTAATGAGATTATTTCTGTAGATACTCGATAGAACTAAAAGAAATTATAGCGTTAATCAACTTTGTGCAAAGGACGTAAAGTACCTTTAAGATTGGAAGCCCAGCTTCTGGGGAGACAAAAGTACACATTTTTTGCAGCTTTCCATTGAATGCGTAGTTTTTACACGCTCGTATCAATAGAAGGTATACTGAGTTCGTCAACTTGCTGTTATCATTACAAAATCACTTATAGTTATATAGGGTTGCCTGACCCTCCAACTTTCCCTCCCTTGAAACGCATTGCTATTGTGGGAAGGCTCTAATCTTGTCCAAACTGTATATAATAATCCGATCTTGCTGACAATTTTCTAGTAATTGAAAATGCCCGGTTTAAGGAAGCTAAACACTTAACCGTGTCTAGAGTTTCTTTCATTATCAATCTTGTGGTTTGAGGTTTTAGGGACTTTTTTTTGAACTGCTGCATGTTAGAACGCGTTTATCAGCTGTTAGTAATAATTACTGAAAATTGTCATTTAATTTAGTAAGCAAAGCCTCCCAGCCTGACTAGTTACATTCAATGGCAAATACAATTTACAATGTTATGTGTAGTACATTAGCAATCGCTATTTTGAATGACCACCTTTCACACCAATATTGATGTAGCCAGGTTTCTACAAAACGCAGGGGAAATTTCAATCACTTAAGCACTTCGAATGACTTTTTTGCTCTGTATTTCTGATGAGGTTGAGCAACCAGTTCTTTCTTCCTTACTCACAAATTTTCAACTGGATTCAGATGAGGACATGATCCCCCCCTCTCTCCCCCTGCCTATTGCCCAATTGCTTTTACGCGCTGATCCTGGAGCCGCTTTTGCACGACTTTTGCTGTGTAAAAGGATGTCGCATCATGTTGAAAGTTTTCGAATCCCTGAATACCCATAGTTTTAACCTCTCCAAAATGTCTTTATTAGTGGCAGCATTGATGGTTCCTTTAAGTTGTCATGTCTTCAGTATTCGCAAGTCTCCAGTATTCGCCGTGGTCTCAGCATTAACTGCAAAAAACAAAGGTAATGTCCATGTCAAAATACAAGCAAGAGGCAAATTTCGAACTTGAGATGGATGATGAAACCATAAAACAGGTGTTTTTAATTATCTTGGATCTTACATTAAACCCAGCGGTGGCAGTAAGAGAGAAATCAAACAAAGAGCAGGCATGGCAAAAGATGCATTCAACATGAGAGCCATTTTTAGCGATCGAAAACTTTCATTGATTATTAAACTCGGTCTCATCAAAACCTTTGTCTCTCGGTCCTCTTGTATGGAACATAAGCATGAACACTCTTTGTAGAAATACAGAGAAACACAAGCTGCAGAGACGTGGTTTTGCCGTCGCATGATCCGACTTTCCTATGTTGACAACCTAACAAACATCGAAGTCCCACACGTGTTGGGCAAGAAAGAGAATTACTTAAAGTGATCGAGTCACGTCAATTGAAATTTCTTGGTCATTACATCAGAAAACAGAAGCTAGAGGACCTTTGCCAGAGGGGCAGGATTGAAGGAAATTGCGCTCACGGTAGTAAACGGTAGGTAGAGGTAAACGTATCTGCAGAACTTTCAACACCAATTTAAGGCCAGCAGAGAGGTAAGGGATGCCGTCCGAGACCGAGGACAATGGCGGTGCATTTCAATGCAATAGTGGTTAGCCTAAGCTAGTTTAAAGTTGGCACCATAAAAGAAGAAAATAAGTTGGCAGGATTCTACAGTATTTTGCAACTTATAGCCAAATAATGAACAAGGAGCTTGCAATCAAAAATATGAAAACGTAATAACCATAGACGGCATGCGCCAATGGTTATAAAGATGCTTTGCGACCTGATCAGAGAAAAGAAAGAATGCCTAGTCCTACTGCAACAAAATCTGCGTTATTTAGAAGTTCAAATGTCAGGAATTCCAAAGGTACGTTATTTGTTTGGGTTTGGTCTGATCAAATATATGAAAAATATGTTCAAAAAATCCACCTCTCTTTGGATCTAACCCTCCAATCTCCATGCAATATTCCTAGAGAGGACTCTAGCCTCGACTAGATAAATTTTTAGTCTCGATGTATAATATAATGATAACTGATAGTTTCTAGATTCCCAGGCCCTTTGTTTAATATTCCCATTTTCGTGGCCTCGCATAGGAAAAACAGTGAGAACCATTCCGGGGATGAAGCCACTAAGTTAATTGACACTGAAAAGAAAACAAAAAAGAGAAAACAAACCATTCCGCCCAGTGCACACCGGAGGTTGGAACGTATGTGTATATCTATGGAACAGATAACCGCTACATCTCTCACCTGTGAGTACTCAAAACACGGTCTGTAAATCCAAAGTTACAAGTTTCTCTTACCTTGGGATTTTAAAATTCTCATTGCACTTTCCATTGACAAACATTTCTCACTGTTTTATTGTTCATGAAATGGTGAAATTGTGTTTTTTGCAATAGTTTACGGCATATGATCAAGTACTTCTGTAAAATTAATCTTGATTTGATTATGATTTTTATTGGTTGGTCTCATTTTCCCACTGGAAGGTAGTGACTTAAACCAATAAGCCAAAAATAGGTAGAATAATGATATTCAGTCATAATATCTTTAGTCATTCAAATCATCGTTACATGGTATACTTCTCCTCGGCCTGATACCTGTTCATGGAAAACCCTTTGAATCTGGCTTCTATTATTTTACTGTTTGGAAAACACTGAAATCTATCTTAATCAAGTGTAGGGTATTGTCAGCAAGTAGATAAAAAATAAACACAATGCCAAATTTACTTATATTAGCAACAAGTTATTATCAATTAAATAAGTCCCTTTGATTGTATTTCCAACCTACGTTAACCTTATCGCAGTCAATAAAAGCATATTTATTGACAATTCTATCTATTTACACTTAAAAGTAGGTATGCAACAAAGGGTCTTGCCAACAATGGAAATCCAGGTGTTACTGACATATTTTGTTCAAAACAAAGAAGACTTTTAAGAACATTCAGCACAAGAAACAACTCATTTGACGAATTCGAAAGAAAAAGCAAACATATTTGTTATTTCTTTGCTGCGTCAGAGCGAGAGTTTGTGCCAACTAGTAACAAAACTTACAAGCTGGGTGGCCGCTTCACAGAAGACCACCGTGAACAGCTTAATAAAAGTTACACAGTTTTGTTGGATATTATTCATTCTCTGAGGACTGAGATGCGGAAAAGTAGCACGTGTTACTTTGCCTATTTCGGTATTGCATTCAGATGCTATTGATTTCTTAGGGCTTGTTGCTGCATGTAAGTACGTTTGTTCTGAAATGGTTTATTCTGTGTAAAGTGGTCAAAAAAAAAGAGTTATTCTCTTGGTTTTTTCGATAACAATTATTAGTGTTGATAACTTCAGTGTATCTACGAGACATACTCTCATGCTGATTATTTTGTTGTTTAATTGGATTTAAGGACGTGATTGGATTAGAAAATTGTTTTATCATGCTGTGTGACAAGAGAATTTCATGACATCAAATTGTTTTTGCCAATTCTATTTAGCTTTGCATACCCATGCGCGAAGATTAACAATATTACATAATTTTTCAAAGTGGAAATATTGACAGTATCATATCTTCACCATTAATGGTTAACTATTCCCTGATCAACGAACGGATTATTTTGTATGTTATATCGAAGCAATAAAGTTCAGTCACCCTTGTACTCTGTTTTCCACAGGTAATGGGATTATATTAAGTGTTTTAATCTTGAAAAGGAAAGATTCGACCCCTACAATGAATATCAAAAGAAGCAGGTCCAAATCGGCTACTTCTGTTTACAATAATCTTACAGGCACACAAAATGCGAGGAACACAGCTTTTCTTCATATTCCATTTCAATCGCCAATGACATGCTCATCCTCCAATATTTCGGATAATTCAAATGCATTGCCTCCAATCATAATAACGACGAATAAAGAAGAATGTAAATTGAAAAAATCAGTCAAGTCTACAAGGTTTCCTAAGCTTTTAGGTAATAAACAGTGTTGTTCAAGCAAAAAGGAGTATCTTATTTTGACGTCTCAGAATCCTCTTATATTACCAGAGATTATTTGTCATAACAACAACAAAGTTAATATTTCATCTTCTTTATCGATGACTAACCTACGTTCTGTAGTCGATGATTCCTTGATGTGTGATGATCGTTACAGTTCCTCTAATGAACTTTATAGTCAAAACAAAAAGCTAGCTGATCAAACTCAAAGAAGAAGCAGGGGAAATTTTGAAACTTTAAACAAAAATGCAAAGAGTGACAAAAACAAAAGAAGCAGCAATTATTTAGACTTGCATTTTTAGGGCAAAAAATACAAGCAAGAAATAAAGTAATAGAAAAGATTCAGAGTTTCCTGGTGGACACAACTCTAGAGATGAAATAACATATATTATGATACCAGGATAAAAAGGGATACAAAAATCTTTGTATCGAGCTTGACCGAAATATAGTAGGAGAAAATAGCTTTGGTCACTAACTTTTTCTTAAAACAGAAAAACTAGGAAGAGTAGATAACAACTGGTCCAAATACAATCATAAATTGAAATAATGTCCTGGTTTTTAACAAATGAATATGATAAAAGAGCACTAAATTTCCTTAATTTTAGTTTTGGCTGTTGTTGAATTTATCTTTTTCATGGATACTAGAAATGACTTTGTATTGTAACTTTACCATCAAATGATTTTACATTTATTGTACCTTATTCTTTTTAAATCCATATACATCCATATTTCTAAAGTATTGATGAATTAAAATCAACGACAGAAAAAAACTCTTGATGAAACGAAAAAGTATGAGACTGTCAGAGTAAATAAATTTTGAACACATTCACCCAGTAATCCAAGAATGTATTCAAAAGAAGTTTTGAACCTGGCCTAATTTCTTCGAATTCACCGTGTGTTAATCAAGATATGACTATCCTATATTCTGTATATACGCTGAAATTATATGATAATAACTTCAGAAATAGGATTATACGCTGCAGCAATAACTATTGTATTGACAATTGTGGGAACCTTATTTTTTTCAAAAACACTCAAAATTGACATTATTTCGAAGACAGGAAACAATTTTGAAAGAAAGAGTTGCAAATGTCATTGGATTAACAATGTAGTGTTGATAGCTCAGTTAGTTGACTGAGTCTGTGAATATGAAGGCCATTTTTTCACTTATTTTTCTTTTTAAGGGATTGTCGTTCACAAATGACTTCAACCACCTTTCATCATTTTAACCCCCTTCCCCCTCTTGTTAACTTTTGAATTTCTGAACCCCCTCCAACCCTAAAGTTGACGTCAATTTGAGGCACTTTTTTCCCTGAACTCTTTCTGCAAACGAAGATAAAATATTGATACTATTTTCTTAATTTATGAGTTTCTAACTATAAGGGAGTTAGAAGTTTGAAGCAGGGGTGATAAAATTACCTCCGAGTGAAATGTAAAACATAAGAGAAAAGACAATGGCGTGAAATAACCTTTCAATTGAACCTCCCTGTTTTTTACACTTTGAAAGAACTTTCAATGGCGTCAAAAATATTCCTATCAAATTCTACTCGTGAGGTAAAATCGTTCATACTCTGCTTCACTCGCATCATTTTCACTCCCATTTAAATTCCTGAATAGATGTCCGTCACTACCTCGGCATATCTGTTGTCGAATGGACACAGCAGCCAACAACTGAATGGAGGGTACTAACACAGTGAAAAGGTTGTTTACATAATCCCGAGTGAGATAAAAGAAGGTTGAAGCTTTTAGAATAATTGAATTTTTTCAAAGAATGACGTCAACTTTCACCCTTCTTTAACCCCCCTACCCAAAATATTGTCAACTTCTGTCAACATTTAGGTATCCCTCTCCCCCTCTCTAAGTGGTTGACGTCATTTGTAAACGATCCCTAAAGCAAAATGAAAAATGTTATTTCACTTTCAGATTTTTTGGTCAAGAGAGGGTCAAGTTTCTAAATTGATAGTTAAATTGACATTATATATCAGACTATTACATTAGTGTGTTTTTAATATTTTAAGAATATCTATCTATATATTTATATATATATATATATATATATATATATATACTTAGTAGTAAGTATATATATATACACATAAGGTAAAACACGAAAATTAAGAACTGGTTGCAACTAATAGTTCTTATTTTTCGTGTTTTACCTTAAGTAAATTGCTCTGCTATATGCATTGAGCACTTTTTGATATGAATACACAAAATTACACACACACACACACACACACACACACACACACACACACACACACACATATATATTTATAGTAAAGCTAAGCAAACAAGTAAAACTACGTGATATTTGTTACTTTAATATCAAGTAGCTTTACTTGTTTGCTCTGCCCTCTATGGAAATCATTGTTATTTTATTGTGTAATTATATATATATATATATAAATTTCAACAACAAAGACATTTTGTATGATAAGACAAGCTTTCGTATTTTTACTTCGTCACATCTGACGAAGTAAATACAAAATGTCTATGTTGGACAGTGTAGTTTTTTTATTCTCTCCAACTTATTATATCTCTTTTATTACGCTCTGCATTTAGGTATGGAGCACTCTAATACGGTTAACCGAATCGATCGAAAGCACCATACATATATATATATATATATATATATATATATATATATTGCGATTCGAATGTCGCTGCTAATCGTCAAATCACCAGTATTAAAAAAGAGGTTTCATTCGTACGAATGCATTTTTTCCAGTGCCTCTTTTTCTTTTGATGTTTTGCATTCCCACCATAATTAGGCTCTTTTATCACCTTTTTCATCATCATTTTTAAGTTTTTCTCCTCGATTCATCAATTCGACAAGTTTGATGCGTTGTTTACAGACAACTTTGAGAGAGCATGAAAGCTGCCTATCCCATAAAAGCCTGTCTTTACGAAAATCTTGACTTGAAATCTATTGTAGCCAAAAATAAAAGCAGTCTCCTAAAATTCTAGGGAAAAAATTGCAAATAGGACGTTAAAATAAGATACAAATATCAAAGCAATGTAGCTAAACAGCTAGACAGTATAGAGTTTTTTCTTTAAACCAGAAGTTTCGATAACAACTGCAATCTTCTCTGTGAACATGAAACTGTTTTCTCTGATAACATTTACAGTGGTAGTTGAAGAAATAATGGCTACCAAGCTCCTGGGTATACATGTCCGAGCGTTACAGAGCTCGAGCAGGTTATTACCCAGATCCACAAGTCGACAAAAACAAGATAGCAGTCAAATAAATAACACATTGTGCTGAACTATCACAACTGTGACATATTGCAGTATTATGTGGCCCACCCACAAAGTCAAAATGATAACAGCAGCTACCTTAATCAGAGGCAAATAGAATGCTAACTTTTTAATGTTATTTTTTTAAGCTCGATAAAGTAAAGACTAGTGTTATTCAAATCAAGTAAGAAAATGAGGATACGTAAATATGTGAAACCCTGTGGAAATATTTATGTATCTGGTGTATTCAAAAGTAGCGTTATTAAAGAAAACAGTGATGAAGAAAATAGATCATGTACGTTCAGGTCGTACATAAGAATACCTTTCGAAGCTATATCCTCCCTATTTACATGAGTGGATAAAATGCGAACCAAACGAAGCAAATATTAGAAAGTGCTGTCAAGCGCTCGAGGACCCTGCGCGCTATAAATTAAACAATAAAAACAAAATATCATCGTAGGTATAGATTGCAGATTATTTTATGCTTGAAGGCACCTAATGGTGAGTATGCATATCTGTGTATGTCTATGCGTATATCAATACATATATGTTGTAGTTGCATCTATGTGTTGCGTATTTTAGGAAAATCAATTTTATCCATTCAGACGTCAGAAAACTACATAGTTATCCTGTCTTTATGAAAAAATAGTACACGTTTCACTTTAGTTCTAAATCCATGTTAAAGGTGTTGGTTAAAATACGGTTTGAAAATGTTATGCGATATAATGTGGGTACAAATAGCCAATTTGCATGAAGAAAAAATATTTTGTTGGCCAGCATCTGCTTTATTGAGCAAACTAATGATGAAAAAAACATGGAGAAAGTTAACCGCGATATTAACTTCATTACCCTAAAGAATAAATAAGATCCATTTATTACGCCAACTACTTTTTGTCCTACTATATCCATAGTAATATACAGTAAGCACAATAGTATTTTTTTTGGAAAACACAATAGGATTTTATACTTGAATGACATTTAAAAATGTACTTTCCTTTGCCACCTGTCACATTGTAAATTTTAGTTAGTTGTTCAGTTAATATTGAAGGGGAAGATTTGGATTTATTATTTTGATTTTTAATTTGGAAAAGCTTTTGACACATGCTGGCTACTATTAGATGTCCAAATAATTATAGAGTAAGCTGTCAGATTGTTGAACAGTAGGGTTTTCAACGTCATTGTAGGTGATTACTTGTATAACCCCGGGGGTGCATTTCGATTTTAAAAGTGGTAGTCATCCTGATTGGATTATTTGATACAAGTACCCATTCAATGGCATTGTATATTTTTAATTCACCCCTTTTCACTAATATTCAACTTTATCTGCAGCCCTTTTCATTGATATCCATAATATTATTTTATTATTGGCAATGATTTTACGATCAATTGTATTATTTGCAGTTTTCAACATGATATACATGTCATTTAAAAAAAAAAGAAATAAATTGTTAGATGTAAAAGCTTTATCATTTCATACATCTTAGGCTTTTTCCGAGCAACGTTTCGAGAGATACTTTTCCCATCGTCAGGCTACTGGAATGACTAGATACGGCTGATTTATACCTTGGTAGTGATTATCAAAGTCACTACCATATAAATTATTGTTTGAGAAAAAGAATGTGAGTGTATGATATTTCTCTTACAAGTAGAAAAAGAGATGTTTTTTGTTTTCTTGAAGGTGCTCAATTCTTGTATATGCACATTTTTATTATTAAAAAGTCTTTGACTGTAGTTAAAGAAGCACCCCTTTTTGAGTACCACTTTTCATATGAGAGTGCAGCCACCTGGTGTACAAAGCATCAAGGAAGAAGTAACTCTTCAAGAGAAGCAAACGTCAAGAATGCATCTTTTTCTACTCTGATCTTTGATAAAATGATGACTTGTACGTTAAAGAGAAAAATATGTAGGAAATGCGCAGCTAGCATATGAGAGAAAAAAGGGATTTCAACTCTCAAGTATCAGAGAAATTTGGAATATGGAGGCAAAAAAGCTTTTGAAAATAATAAGCGTTAGTTAAATTATACTATAGTATCGGTGTACAGTACTTGTATAGTTTTCCTGTGCCATTCTAAAAACGCCCAACCAATAATCCCAAACATCAAAGATGCAAGGCAACATTAATAAAAAGAGGAGGCTATTTTTCCACTTAGACACTTTGCTTTCTGCTACTTTTCGGTAACTGGGTGTTTCACTGATGGTACCCCCTGTTAAGCAGTAGGCCCATTTTTATCTTTCACAGATTTCTGTCTATGAAAGACCCGAAAGGAAGCAACAGATCAAGAAAAAATGGGACAGAAAGCACGCAAGACAACATAAAATGAAAAAAAGTTAAAAGGCAAAGTAGGAAACTTCCGAATTGGAGAGCATCAGGACCAGATGGAGTGCAGGGATATTGGTTTAAACACTTCGCCACTCTTCATGAAAGAATCGCATCCCAACTTGATGGTATGTTAACAAAAGAGGAGGTCCTTCAATGGAAAACACATCGCCGAACAGTGCTTTGCCTATGATATGGTCCTGCATAGTTGGATAGGCGTGATGAAGGATACAAATACCTTGGTATTTTAGAGTCTGACAAGATAAAGGAGAAGGAGATGAAAGAGTTATTCCGAAAGGAATACTTGCGACGATTCAATTTCATTATGAAATCAAAATTGAACGGTAGAAACAAAATATTGGCAGCAAACACCTAGGCAGTGTCACTTATGAGATATGGAGCAGGCATACTTATATGGACTAAGAATGAGCTTCAAGAAATCGATAGAAAAACAAGAAAATTTATGACAATAACAAGGAACTTCATCCGAGGAGTGACGTTGCAAGGATATANATCCCAACTTGATGGTATGTTAACAGAAGAGGAGGTCCTTCAATGGACAACACATCGCCGAACAGTGCTTTGCCTATGATATGGTCCTGCATAGTTGGATAGGCGTGATGAAGGATACAAATACCTTGGTATTTTAGAGCCTGACAAGATAAAGGAGAAGGAGATGAAAGAGTTATTCCGAAAGGAATACTTGCGACGATTCAATCTCATTATGAAATCAAAATTGAACGGTAGAAACAAAATATTGGCAGCAAACACCTGGGCAGTGTCACTTATGAGATATGGAGCAGGCATACTTATATGGACTAAGAATGAGCTTCAAGAAATCGATAGAAAAACAAGAAAATTTATGACAATAACAAGGAACTTCATCCAAGGAGTGACGTTGCAAGGATATAAGTTTCAAGAAAGAGAGGTGGAAGAGGTTTGATGAGTTGTGAGAACTGTGTAAAGGGAGAATAAAATAACCTGAGTTGGTACATAAAGAATAGCAGAGAGATTCTCTTAAGAAAAGTAGGGGAAGTCAGTACAGTTAATACCGAGGAAGCAATGGAACCAAATGATTAAAAAAAGTCTAAGAGCCAGGAAACGGAAGAGGAATGGAAACAGAAGGTGATGCATGGACAGTTTTTGAGGGAAAAGGAAGGAGTGAGTTGGGATAAATCATGGCAATGTCTTTCAAATGGAGATTTGAAGGGATGTACAGAAGCACTGATATGCAGTGCTGTAGAACAAGCTTTAGAACGAATTACACAAAGTTCCATATTGATAAGAATGCTGATTCTTCACTGTGCAGAATGTGTGGATAAAAAGGAGAAACTATTAGTCATCTTGTTAGTGAGTGCAGAAAATTAGCTCGAAGGGAGAACAAGAAAAAACATGACAATGTAACACGATATGTTCATTGGTAACTTTGCAACAAAGGAGGCTTGGAAAGAGCTGAGAAATGGTATGAACAGCAACCCGAAGCAGTAATTGAAATTGAGAATTTCAAGCTCTCATAGGATTTCACCATTCCGTGTGATAGATGTATTGAAGCAAGGCGATCATATATTGTGTTGATAGATAAGAGGAACAAAGAACAAAGAACAAGAAACAAAGATATTGCTGTGCCAGGAGATTCAAGGGTAGGAGAAAAAGAACTTGAAAGGATTGAAAAGTACCAAATGTTGAGAGAAGAAATAGGTCATGTATGGCAAATGAATAAAGTTACTGTGATACCCGTAGTAATTGGAGTCACTTCAGACAAGTTTGAAAGATACATGGAGAAGATGGGTGTGAAGATTGCGATGGCAATTATTTAGAAAACGGCACTGCTTGAAACAGCGAGGATACTGCGAAAAGTCTTGTCTCTTTAAAGAAACAGGAGAAGGAACTTTGAGACCCCTGGTGACTTGTTCTTACCCGTTCTCAAAGATAAAAAAACAAAAGAACTTTCCAGACAAACATGTCTGAGATTTACATTATTGACAATAATAATGACAATAATAGTAGTCGTACTAATAATATTGATATTATTATTAATAATAATACTATTACATTAAATATAACAGTTTCTTAAAAGGTGACAAATCGAAACATCTAATTTTGATGTCAACAAGATTCCAATCTTCTTCCCTCGATTCTATAAATATTAATATGAAATCTCGAGCAACACAAATTGTTTTTCATTTCTTCAATAATGATGACGCATACTAAAGAAAATGACTTTTATTATCTTCTATTTAATCACCAAGAAAAAAAGGATACCTACGTTTCGAATTAAATCAAACAGAATTAGTACCGACATTTCAGTTTTAACTTTAATTCCCTATGAAATGGCTTTGCATCTGTAGAACTGAAACCGCACTTAACCTTTGAACAATTTTCTATTTGTAAGTGAATATAAAGCAGATTAAAAGGATTTGGAATTGTGGACAAGTAAAAAATATGTGTGCACCAAACTGGGCTTGGTAAGATGATCTACCACTTGTGTTATCGGTCCTCGTTTTCGACCAGTCACTTTTGCAATCCTATCTTACCTTTAATTGCGCCGTTCTTTTCCCCAAATCCCTATCGCCAGACATAGTCGGGATCAATCACGTATAGTCTCCTACAGAAAATCGTCTTCCCTTCCAAGGTCAGATCAACTGATCCCAACGTCGAGCCTTATTTTAAAAATGGAGATCTGTGGCGATTGAAAAGTAGCAAGGCGAATATCTTACCAGTTAGAGGCACACATTTACAAACTTGCACAAGAATGGGAGGGTTCTCACCATAACGTCGCTTTATTTTGTTGTAGGCACAGAATTACTTGAGAAAAGACACTTGTTTTTAAGCACTTCTGTTTAGGATAAATACTCCTCACCTAGATTTAAGATATGGTACTGAAAAAGGTGTAGTAAAAATTGTTTCGCTTTTTCGCGTTCTGGTTTCATGTTTGTTTGCTGGAACTACATCGAAACTTGAAAGCGTGGCGGTGAGGAATACTTGACCGTATCCCCTTCCTGACGCTGACCAATGGTGTTTTCGCCTATCCGGGAATAGAATCCGGCATTTCTTAATTACAGTGCAACTCTACGCCAACCATTAAGCCAGGGCTTCTTGTAATGTGATCAAAATTTCCCTATCTGAGCAGTACCTGGTGGAGCTATAGATCTTGAGACGTTGATATCTCTTCACTCATTCAAAGATCTACCACAAATTTTTACAGGTTAAAGAAGAGAGAAGATTTTGACTGTGGCATCATCAATCGAAATACAGTCTTTAATCATGATTTACGTATTAAGAAGTCTGTATAACACGAAAACAACACCTGAAGTCATGGAGTAGGTTTAAGCAATAATGCTTGAGAACCATAATTGACATAAAACTGAAATCACAAATACCTCACACTTCAAAAAAGTAGCTGTCGTAGCAGTACGTCTGTTAACACCGACAGCCAAGTGCACTGCGAAGAGACGTTTTCTCCTATAAATAATGAATGGGTTCGAATGAAACCTCCTGTGTCAAACTCCTAAATAAAACGTTTTCCAGATGCACGTTGGACAAGATATGTAAAGATTGCATTGAAAATGTCCTAATGGCTTTCAGAATGTCTGTTGAAAATCAAAGCGAGATAAAGATAAAGCGTCTCCGACAGAGACAGTTGGAGGCACTCTGGGAAGCCGGATGTGTAATGTCTGCTTTTGTTGGTTTACTTAAAAAGGCGCATACGTAAATCAAAAACATTTTCACACAAACAAGTAGAAACAAGCACCAAATAACAATATCTTACGTCCAGGAAATAATTTAATACGTGTACAGTGGGTATTCAAGTTTTTAATCCAAATCATGCAGTTTGTGAAACAAATAGATACTATCAGTAGTGTAAATAGTGTTAGTTATGTCTGTAAAATCAGCTTCAAATTAAGAGTCATTTATTATATAAAAGAAATGTTAGTTAAATGACAAGATAAAGATAAACAATAATCGTCATTATTATGAACGTATATATTTGCCTGATAAACTCTAAAGACTTTTCCAAACTTCAACATTGAGAAAATGCACGATTCTGAAAGGGTTTACAAAACCCCTTCAAAAAAGATGTTTACAAGATATTCTTGTGGTAGATGCTAAGGATACTGTTGAGAAGTGGTACAAGTCCAGATAAGAAACGCTTGTAGGAAAACTGTGACATCATAAATCCAAAACCAAACTGTTTACAAGATATACAATGATCCACATTTTACATAAGCGAAATGAATAGTCTACCACATAATTCTTGACAAACGACTTCCTGGACGGCTAATGTGTGAATGAAAAAGACTGACTCCTCCTCTTTGGCTGCAAGGAATCATGCGTATTTACAACTAGTCATTATATCGCGTGGTGTATGATTGGTCACTTAAAAATCACCGGAAGAAGATTTCTGGGACAATCCCAATTCAACAGATACTTTATAATTTATAAATAACCTTTGTGTGCTCCTATTTTGAAAATCAGGCCACCAACTTCATGGTTTAAAACCAAAAGTTTCAAGAGATTATTGTTTTATCAGTTAAACCTCCATTGCTTGATACCATAAAACAATATGGAGTAGTCTCTCTAATTAGCGGACACCATTGGTGCAAAAAAATATGTCCGCTAGTTACAGGTGTCCGCTTTTTTGAAAGTTAACTTTCTGGGGCTCATTTTCGTTGTCGAGTCAAAGATTTGATGAATTTTGAGGTTTTGGAGAATATTGGATTATTGTAGACTTAGAAGAACAGAAAAATTAGGTTATTTTAAGATTTGGGAAAGTTTTAAAAAAGCATCTACTTTCCTCCATGTTTCAGATGTCTTTTAGTTCGTAACCTTTACACAACTCTCCATCCAAGATTCAACAGTTGTTTTCGATACACCAAGAGATTCTCCGGAGATCTGTTTTACCCTGATGACTCAGCTTGCATTTATCAAGCCATCCTATTTAAGCAAGGCTCCACTCACATAAATACCAGATTGTTCGCACGTATTGAACCAAGAAAAAACCTCAACCTACCAGTTTTTGGTTACACTCATATCANTGAGGTTTTGGAGAATATTGGATTATTGTAGACTTAGAAGAACAGAAAAATTAGGTTATTTTAAGATTTGGGAAAGTTTTAAAAAAGCATCTACTTTCCTCCATGTTTCAGATGTCTTTTAGTTCGTAACCTTTACACAACTCTCCATCCAAGATTCAACAGTTGTTTTCGATACACCAAGAGATTCTCCGGAGATCTGTTTTACCCTGATGACTCAGCTTCCATTTATCAAGCCATCCTATTTAAGCAAGGCTCCGCTCACATAAATACCAGATTGTTCGCACGTATTGAACCAAGAAAAAAGAATGTCATTTATTGGCTTAAACGTTTTATGTTTTTCTCTGTTGATATGTTAATAATCCTTTCCTTGGAAGTTCATATTTTTCTCTCCACTTTTTTTCATTCTTCACGATATTAACAGCTTGTGTCTTTCAAATTTTGAATTGGTCAGCAATTGCCATGCAACTTAACTTTCTCTTCATAATTTCATCTAAAATATTTATCTTTTCGTCTAATGTGAGACATCTTTTATTTAGTCTCTTTTTCAAACTGATCGACGCCATGTTGAAGTTGAAAAAAAGGAACCAAATTTCTTAGGATCTCCATCGCACGAGTTACACAATTACTTTTAGTACTCTTACTTTTTGTTGAGCTCTGCGATGGAGAAAGTTATGAAAATCGAATATTTGTCAAATCAAAACATTCGAATGTCAAATTCGAAGAAAGGTCTTTTTTAATTCGTTTTGTTTTCGTTCACCATCTATAAAACAAAGAAAATGATCACAGATGACATGTACGAGACTGATATTCCTATCATCGTCGACCAAGACCTTGAAATCCACAACTTTCTTCATTTGCGAGAGGCTACCATGCCTACATGGATATTTGGACTCCACTAATTGGAGAAACTCTGAAATGCAGCAGTGAAACGACAAATAAGGAAGAGGAAAGTGCCGTTAAAATAACAAAGATATATTCCCTGGAAAATGAAGTTATTGTCGTGCACACCCCAAAATATATCTCAAAAGCTTCGTCCATGTTGCTAACCTTACCTCAAACATCCATACAAGCCGAAGTTGTTGGTAAAAGGGTTAATAGCGAAGGAGGATATGAGCTGGAAATTCCTGCTAAATATCGTTTTGTGGGCCCTTCAAAAGCCTTAAAGTGGTTGCTGAAAAAAAATAGACAAAGCTGAGAAAGGACTGAACAATCGTATCAATAAATGTTTAAATTAATAAAATAAAGGGAAAAAATCTTTATAAACGATAATTCTTTACTCTTATCAATGAAAATCTTAAAGACTTTGAAAGATTTCTCCTGGTGTCCGCTAATTAGAAAGGAAAAATCTCCAAAAAGGCCATTTGGTGAAATCAAATGTGTCCGCTATATGCTTGTTCGCTTTTTAGAAAGTTTTTTATGAAAGTTTGACTAGGATTCGTTCGGTGTAATGAAATTTGTCTGTTAATTGGAGATGTCCGTTTTTTAGAGTGTCCGTTAATTTGAGAGAATACTGTATTACAGTCTGGCCTTCACACGAGCCTTTCATATTCTTTATACAGACAGCACTTTACCAGGCGAAGAAACCATTCTAATTCGAAATACCTTGGATAAATACATCATTGTTGTGAAAATAATACATTTATTACACGTATTTTCTCTAATTAAAGCCTAACCTCAAAAAAAGTCACGCTCTAATAAATGCCGCGATTTAAGCAAAAGGTTTTAAACAAACGCTGCCGAGGGATGCAGCATAAAAAGCGGCCTTTGCTAGGACAAATAGAGAAGATAGAAAATAAAGTAAACTGCTGTTCTTTGATTCTTTATCTAATTAAGTGTTTCAAAGAAGGAACACCTTGTTCGTGTGGATTTTCGTTGTTAAAAATGTTTTTTGCAAGTTGCAAAAGAGATGACATCAAGAGAGAATCCGTTTCAGGCAACATTTTCTAATAAATAGGAAGCAATTGAGGCAATTCATCTTTTGGATGAAGACAATGATTAAGATATTGATGTATAATTACAATGGGTTTATTTTCTCGTAGTTATGTTTTATCCATTACAAAATCATGTTAGGTTTGAAACAAAAGCCACGGGATTTATTAGAGGAAACATGGAAAGAGGATTGAGAGGATTTTGAATTATAGAAAGTGAAAACATGATAGCACCCAACTGCAATCCGGTTCGATGCAAACTTTTTTTTTTCACGTTTCTACGGGGTTATTGAAGAGAAAACTGGGGAAAAGTTTTCACCCTGACTACCTTAGCGTTAAAAATAAGTAAAATGGCTTTATGACAACTGGAACTTTTCTGCAACTAATCCTTTGCGTTTTGGGGGAATTTCACCAGAGCTGGAAAAAATGTTGCAACCTTGTCTATAGCCAGCTTTCAGCATCTATACTTATATTACAATTAGAGTCCCAAGCTTGTATATCCATCTATACTAATACTAAAGTTAGAATTACAAATTTGTAAAAACATCTACACTGGTACTTCAATGGGAGTTGCAATCTTGTCTATAAATCTATACTAGTATTAAAGTAAGAACTATGACCGTAAAGAAGCGTAATTGAATCTTTACAGTTAGTGAAGTAGTGGTAGTATATATTAGTTTATTAGCTAATATTTTGAATCACAGAGGTAAAGATAATTATTTTGGGGGGAGGAAATTACCTCGATTTACCAAGCGAAACAGTCAAGTTTCTTTTGAACAAAATAACTTCCATTTTTGAAAAAAGACGAGAAAGAGAAGAAAATTTGAAACCAGCATAGAGAGGGATTGGAGCTATAATCTGAGAAGTTTTAGCTATCTCATTTCGCGAGTAAAGTAGTAGTTGCTGTAGCATGATAAGAACCATGAGAGAACGGATTCTTGAAGCAGGGAACGGCTTGCCCTGTACTGGTTTGTAATTTCTGTCCCTGTCTGTATACCTTTCCCCGATGTGAAAACCCGTTTCCCGGTTTTTAACGCTAAAATTTATTTTTATACGTAATGTCTAATTACTTATTATTATTATTATTATTATTATTATTATTATTATTATTATTAAATTAATGTTTATACAGGATGTAATACATATATGCAAATATACAAATAAAAAAATCAGTATTTTACATAAACTGTAAAAACTGTATCAATGTGGTCCTGTTTTGACACATTAGTAACCAAAAGGAAAAAGGAAAAACATAATGAGAACAGGAAGCTAAAAACTGCTTTAGCGCTGATCTAAGACCATTAGGACATGGTAAGACACTGAAAATGCTAAAAAACGAGCCTAAATTCAATAGCGGAAATTTAGAGAAACTAATCACTAAAATTAAAAAACGTTATTCAAAATCCTTTTATTTAAAAATCATGCCCAATTTCTTAGTAAAATTTTTATAAGCTTCCTCTTTATGTATTTCTAACGGAAGATCATTGTTTTGTCCACAACCTTGGTAATAGAACGAATGGCGACCTACTTCAAATTTCGCGGAGAGCAAATTTTGAAATATTTCGCGTGTATAACTTTCGCGAATCAGCAATAAATCAATAAATTTAAAGGTTAGTTCTAATTGTTCCTCAAAAATGAAAACAATATTTTTTGATTCTCATGAAAACAAATTAACGTCCAAGACCTAAAGTTTGTGAAGTTATTGAACTGGATTAAACATGTATTTTTTGCTTTATTGTAGTAAAATATTGTTAAAAACCAATTTTGAATTTTTTGTTTTTTTTCCATGGTCATAAAAATTTGGCGGATATGACCTATTTTGGAATTTTTCGTGGATATTAACTTTCGCGGATGACCTCTTTTGAAATATTTCGCGGACAAAAACTTTCCCGGACCGAGGACTCCAGAATTTTTCGCGGGACAAACTTTCGCAGACTTGATCAAAATCCGTGAAATCCCCGAAAGTTTATGTCCGCTAAAGTTTCTACGTTTAAAGTATTAATTTAAACAACAATAGAATCGGCCTGTTTTAATTATTTAAGTTTTGGAATTGGCAAGTGAATTTCTACTTTGCTTTCAAATAAGGAAACAACATTGATTGATTAATTGCTATATGTTCAAGGATAGCGGTGTCCTAAGATGTCCAAATGAATTTTTCTTCTCTGATATACCAGTGTACAGAACATTGAGCAAGAGAGCGTTGAAAACATAGAATCCCACATCAATACGGAAGTAGTGAACATGGTGAAGAGCCTGAAAATGTTACCCTTGGAAATAGTACAAAAAAGTATTTTCCCCTTCGTTTCGGCGAAGTATGAATTTCTGACCCATGTTTGCTGGACATATAACAACATATTTAAAGGTCTTCCACTCTTCGAATCATTTGAAAGAATTGGTATTGTGCAACTCTTGAGGAAATATGTTAACAATACAAATTACATTCCCATGTGGAAAAGAAATGCCCCCCACCTCTAAATACCTTCCTACATTTGTTTTGTTTGTTAAAATTTTGTCATATTGATTTCTTTTTTTAATTTTAAACACTTTTCCTGTGTTTTGATATTCATAGCTGCATTTAGAGAGATATTAGAAAAACAGATTTTTTCCTTGGCTGTGTCTAAAAATCGAATGTTTGTTTGCACGCCCACAATCAAATGTTGCTAGATAATTCCCTTTAACATAAACGTCACCGTCAAGATATGTTATCAAAACGTATATCATTGCATTATGCCCCATCGGACATGGGTTTTTTAACGCGTTCTGAACTTCTATTGATCTCATTAAAGTCATTAAAGGGTATCGTCAACCCCTCTGTCAACTATACCAAACTTTATTGGATTTCAAGCACTTGCAATTGTTGAGATCACACTGGACCAAAAATGAAAAATCTCTAAAAATTTGTCAACTCTGATATTGCTATCTCATTTAGCACACATTGAGACTGACAATTCTAAGTTGGGCTATGTAGTACAAACCGGGTGGATTACAAATGGGAGAAGGAGTTTATTGCCTTAAGGTTGGTTCTTTATACTGTGCTAGAGAGCACCTCATGGCTGATGCCCTTTTTGTTTTTCTTAAAATCTACCACCCCTTTGGACAGGTTCTCCCTCCTCTCATCTTGATTTTCTTGATCAAGTTTTTCTCCATAAATCTACAAACCGCCCTTGCATGGACTATTGTTGTCATATATGGACAGGTGCTCCGTCATCTTATCTTGATGTCATTGATTGTGTCCAGAGATATGTTTGAAACTTAACAGGTCCAAATCTTGGTGCCTCTCTTCAGCTTTTGTCTCGTAGCCGAAATGTGGCTTGCCTTAGTCTTTTCTCTAGGTATTTTTATGGGTAGTGTTCTGATAAGCTTCCGTTGCTGGTACCAGCTTAGTTTGTTTTATCTCGAGTGACACGTTTCTCTCAAAGTCTTCATCCTCATCCAGCTGTTGTCCCTCGCTGTATTAAATCTTTCTATGATTGTAGTTGTTTTTTCTCAGGCTGCAAGACTGTAGAACTCTTTGGGAGCTGAGTCCTTTCTTACATCATGGTTTTTTTATGTTTATTAGTTAAACCCATATCTCTCTGCTTAATCTTCTTTTTTGTAGGTTTTTTCTTTTTTCTTCTTGTTTTCCAGCTCATATCGTCACAGTTTCATACAACTTTTCGCAATATGCCTTCTTTGAGTCTTAACCACTTAAAAAGATATATTAAGTAATCTTATCGTATATAATAATCGATTAGATGTCATACGAAAAGGGCTGCAGTTACAGTGGCTTGTCTGTGAAAAGAGGTGAATGAAAAAGTTTTAAGTCTGTGATTGATATGGTTCTTAATCATTAAAATAAATCTTGCAACTTCCGAACTTTATGGACTCAGAGGAAGCCATAGATGTAAGAGATTTATCATGTCTTGAGTCGTAAGCTTTTTCTGATCTACGTTTCGAGAGATACCTCTGCCATCGTCATGCTACTGAAATGACTAGGTACGGCTGTTTTCATACCTTGGTAGTACGGACCTACGTTTGGATATGGGTCCCTTTAATTTTCCCAGTCAATGACAGGGAAAATAAAAGGGTTTCAGACAAAGCAATCGACTCAATGACAACAATAAAACAACAATCCATTCCCTACATCACAGCAATCACATCAACAATATATCCCACACCCTTCCAGAAATATGGTTGCCAGCACTGATAAAAGAAACACAACAAACAAAACAAACACAACATGAGTATGGCGCCACTCCTCAAAACAACTTTTTTCTATCACAATTCAATATACGTAGTGGCCTCATGCCTTGTATAGTTCTTTACTATAAAAAAATTCCATTACCTCCCTATGAAAAAAAAATAACTTGGGGAAAAATGCGGCAAAGTGATTTTTATTGGAGCCAGCTTCTGGATTACAAAAAGGATAGGCATGACAAACTGGTCCAGGATAAATCATGTTTTTAAAAGGCTTTGCTTTTGTTGAGTGAAAGGCTGTTCTTAACCTTGAACTAACTCCATTCACAAAGGTAAAAAAAACTGAACAGGCATTTGATTCAGTTTTTTCTTAAGCATTGTAATAAGAATCTCTGTACATAGTCAATAAATTTGACTTTTATAATTCAAATTATGAAATTAATCAAAATTTCTCATAATANAATGCGGCAAAGTGATTTTTATTGGAGCCAGCTTCTGGATTACAAAAAGGATAGGCATGACAAACTGGTCCAGGATAAATCATGTTTTTAAAAGGCTTTGCTTTTGTTGAGTGAAAGGCTGTTCTTAACCTTGAACTAACTCCATTCACAAAGGTAAAAAAAACTGAACAGGCATTTGATTCAGTTTTTTCTTAAGCATTGTAATAAGAATCTCTGTACATAGTCCAATAAATTTGACTTTTATAATTCAAATTATGAAATTAATCAAAATTTCTCATAATAATGAAATCCATTTTTGGTTACACTCATATCATTATGGTGAGATTTTATGCAATTTAAAATCCCCTATTAAGCCGAAATCACTTTGGTTTTTCTGGTTTCTCCCCTGACCACATCCAAAACTCAAACTTTGCAGGCTTGACTCTGATTTTGCCAGAGCTATGCCTCCTGATCCTCCTTAGTTCAATGCCTCTGGCACCGAAGTAAGCGGGCACCATACATGGTGGGTCCGAGGCTTCTACAGGTGAGTAGCACACCGGGAGACGGTAATTGCAGTAAGCTTCGGCCAGCTGTAGGCTAAATCCATGCATGGAACTGATCTACTGGCAGTATATCCAATCTGGTTTTGCATAAGGCTAGTAACCTTATCTCGTAAAAAATTGTTACTACAGAAACCACAGATCAAATTCATTTAACTCACAGTAAAAAAATAATCTGTTAAAGAACGTGATAAATGGAGGAGAACTGTGGCCCGTTGCAGTGATGCGGCTGGAGGATCAAGGTGGCAAGGTAGCAAGATATGCCTCCCACATCTCCCCTCAGTAACTTAAAGAGAATTGCATGCATAGGTAGAAGACTTATTTTAAACAAAACAATCAAAATAGCCTTCGCTTACTTTAACGAGCGTATTTATTTGTCCTAGGTCAGGCAAGGCAGAAATCTCAAATTTGATGCCAGGTATTTTGAGGCTATCAGGGCCTTATAACGTGGGTCTTGTAGAGAGGTTACCCTATACGGAGATCTATAATTCAAAAATAAATGTAACCAGGTAACGTAGAAAGTTCACATTTAGTGTTAGGGTAATCTAGCCCTGCAACCAATTTGTGCTATATTACTTTTCGACTTGACCATTCTGGCATCGGGCAAGGGAAATAAGGGTGTTTTGGGGGCATATTATTAAGGACAAAGGCCTGAAAGCCAAAAATAAACATAATTATACAAGACAAAAGGCTAGAAATAAGGTGCCGTGGTGCTTTGCAATCTGACGCTAAGTACAGGCTATGAAATTTCCCGATAGGACCATTAGGTGCCAAGAAGTGTCTAAAAGGGTGTAGTGCGTGAATGCAATAGTTTTATCCATATTCTCTTAAAGGGGGCAAAAAGAGATTGTGTGGATCTATTAGCAAAGCATTTTTGGGGAAGGGGGTAAAAATAATGCAAGGGAAACTCCAGCTGAATGTATGAAACTCTGGAAAAAAGGATAGAAAACAACAACAACAAAAATGTTAAGCCAGGAGATAAAATTTGACATTGGATTAAAAAGTATTCAAGTCATGTAACCGTGAAAAGTAACCACAAGACAAATAGCTTCACAATCCAGCCGTCTAAGGAAGAAAATTAATTTAATTGAAAACTTATTACATTAAGGAACAACAACTGCAAATGGATAAGGGAAACAAGTAACATGAGATGCAACAAACTGAGATGGTACCTCATACTGTCAAAGTCTACATTGATACAAATCAGGAGACTTAACCCAAAACAGCTGGCGGTTTGGAACCGCCGTGAGCCCAGCAACGGGTCCAGGAAAGAGCCCTGGTGGAAGCCTAGGGGGCGAAGCGCCTGGAAGCTGTGCAGATTTCATTTCCAAATGATACGTTTCTTGGCTTAAAATTGACCTTTACGGAGAATGAAATTTACGTTTTTCTTCGTAATTTTGTTCGGTTTGTTCACTGGTGCCATGTTTGATACTACTTTCATCACGCAAGTTGAAACACGAAAGTTCGAAACAGACTGGACCGGCGATTCTTAATGAAGAAGGCAATGGGAACCAGACTAGGTAGGACAAAATAGAAAATATAGACTATTAAAAATACAAATCTTTTATTTCCGTTGTTTTCCATACACTGTTAATGTTTAGTGAAGATCTATCTGAACTAGAAAATATCCGTAAAATAGAAATGAAATAAAGTCGAAAACCTTTGAGTAATTACGAATCACTTACTGTACTTACAATAGAAACGAAGAGCAGAGAAACCTTTTGATACAACACAATTACTTTTGCTTAACTTACGAGATGAGAATTATGTTTAGAGGACGTCCAAAAACAAAAGTTTCAGCAAAACGAAAATTGGACAAAAATCATTAGGAACCACAAATTGTTAAACTTATATTTTTGCAAATGAAAAAAAAAGTAATATTACAAAATATAATATGAACGTAACAACTAATACCGTAAAGAGTCAAAGAGTAAGTCTTTAGAACCTGAGTATACTTTAATAAATCAAGTTATTTATTACTGGAGCTACATTCTTTGTTATTTTCACGTAACTGTTTGTTATAATCATCACAAGCAGATTTACATTTTTTTCAATAATTCGCATGTCAAAGAGGCACGGTGAAAGGCTTTCCGGTTTGTTCATTTCAATTATCATGATTGAGTTTGATGATGTTTTTAAATCGAGACCGATTGGAACGGTGTCTTATCTTTCTTGATCATGGAAAAAACACATTTTCAGCTTCGTTGCTATGCGAAATAGTATGTTTCAATTAAGCTATTGAACTTAACAAACGGATTAATTTCCTTCAAGTAGGCCCATATTATATCCATACGATAATATTCCTTTTCGGGTTTCTCATAAACTTTCGCTAATACTAAAATCGGGAGACTCCAGAAAGAATCGGGAGATTTGAACCATATGGTACCACTATAGCACGTGCTTCACCAAAATTACCCATAAACCTATAGGTACGGTCCGTGATGACAGTCAAAACGCAGCATGGGAGCTAGATCAAAAGAGAAGAACTAATGACTGTTCTATCTGGTATCATCAATGAAGACGAAACACGTATGTGCAGACTCCTAGTAAGCGACACCAAACTAAAACTTCGATTTGAAAATCATGAAGAGGAAATCTTTGAATCGAATAAAGGCTCACCCCAAGGAGACGCAATCTCTGGCATTTTCTTTAATATCGCTTTTGAAAACGCTCTTCGAGATTTACGAACAACTATAAAACAAAACAACACACAGATAGAACACAGTTACGCAGCAAAAACAAATATCCCTGAAGAATTAATTTATGCAGACGATAGTGATTTCCCAACAGAAGACAAACACAGAAATGACGAGACCCAAAGAATTGCGAGCAGAATACTCGGTAGACACTCACTCAAAGTAAATGACGATAAACGGGAAAAGACGATTGTGACACGGTCAGCAAGTTACGATGACGAAACACAGTGGAGAGACACGAAAAAGCTGGGCAGTCTGCTTGGTGACAGTGAAGACATGAAAAGAAGAATACAGATCTCAAATGCAGCAATGGACTCTGTTTCAAAATTATATCCAAACAAGAAAATCTCGCTAAAACAAAGACTTAAAATCTACAAAACGATAGTTAAAAGCATTCTCATCTACAACATGTGCACATGGGGACTCACAAAAGCACAAATGGATGAAATAGATAGAGCTCACAGAAAACAATTAAGAAAAGTGTTCAACGATTGAAACAAGCCAACTCATCAGCTATATTAAGAAAGTGATGAACGACCAATAAGCGTTGAAATGAAACAAAAACGATGGCAGGCTTTTGGGCACATGCTGCGGTTAGATGTGAATACCCCATGTCAACAAGATCAACACTGCCAGTAATATT
Organism: Morbakka virulenta; assembly: GCA_003991215.1. Classification (NCBI taxonomy): domain Eukaryota; kingdom Metazoa; phylum Cnidaria; class Cubozoa; order Carybdeida; family Carukiidae; genus Morbakka; species Morbakka virulenta. The sequence goes on from RDPX01000421.1 coordinate 282,677, forward strand.
AGACCAAGACATTAAAACAACAGCAAACCGACAGCCAATTACTGTCAAAAGCTTCGGGAATATCCACGACTTGGAAAATCTGAGAGAAATCGCGATTGACAGGAAGAGCTGGAGAAGTCTAGTGAAGCTGATGTATTACGATGTTGAAGATAATGAATGTCAGTAGTTCAAAATCGAAACAACGACAGAAGAAGAAGAAGAAGAAGAAGAAGAAGAATGGAGCTAGATCCCCTGAATCCGTACTGAATATCAACACTTGGGTTTTGAAAAATTCCACCATTGAATTGTTGATAAATCGTTCAAAGACCTTACTAATGTCAGAACGAAGATTTACAGGTCGTTATTTGGGAGGGTTTTCTGGATGAACCGAATACTAAAGGACAGGGAAAACAGTAAAGATACTTCAGGAAGGTGGAAAACTTTCTAGCAAAACTAATAACCTTTTCCCTATTGGGAAAAGAAGACTGTACAGTATAAAAAAATGGGGAAGTAAGTGACTTGACAGAATTCAAAACACTATCATAAATCTTCTTGTAATCTCCACTTCCAAGTCTTTGGGAAGAAATAAATTCTGAAACTGAATTAGCATAGCGAGATTTAACATAGAATCCAGTTAAGAACTTACTCTTCTAGTTCATTGCCTGTAAGCTTACGTTCCCCGCCTTCAAGTCTGAATCGTTTTCCTTTCATATTGGCTACTTTCTCTTCATACTAAACTTTTTCGCTGCAAAATGAAGAGAATTTTCCTTTGTTTACATTATGACTTTTCCTTTAAATTCCTTGCTGTATTTTTTCTGTGTTCACCATTGTGCGAAATTGCTTGAGTTGATAATTCCGCTTGATTGTTCATCTTGCTTTTGTAAAACTGCAGCATGTAATGTACCAGATTTGTTTAGAAGTCACGTTTTCTTTTCGTACAATGCATTGGTTTTACTCGTTGACCGGAATGATGATTCGAATTTTCGAATTTCAAAAAACGTGTCTCTTAGATGCAATGCAATGGTTTTACCCTTACTTTAATTTGCAAGACTTACAAGACAGAAATGGCAAGAACTGTAGAGAAACGTAATTTTCAACTGTACCACAGGGTAGTATTGGAGAAACACTAGTAACCCGTCGGGATGATCGATCGGAAGCGCTAGAATATGATACGTTTGCTATGGAGATATATGAATATAACGAGGAGGAAAAGGAAGAATTGGTTGGTCATGTTCCTATAGAAATTTCAAGTCTGATGCACCATTTTCTGAATGAAAACCCCGGGAACCAAGTAAGAGTCAAAGTTACGGGCAAACGGAAACGGGAAGTGGTTTTAGTGGTGCCTGCAAAATTTACAGTTCTAAGCAAAAACAAGAAAATAGCGATGGTGCTAGATGAAGAAATTTGCAAAAGAAAAACTAGATATAAATCTTGCTAAGAATTGAAGCACCAGAAAAAAAAGTTGTATCGGATGTTTCCGGTTAACGTATTATCATAGAAGAGAAAACCGCAGATAAGAAAACTTGGAGTTTTATTTGAATCCAACACCATAACAGTCTATTTTTCTATTAAACGCCCCTTTTAAGCTCTTTAGGGAGGGGGCGTTTAAAAGAGAAAGTAGGTACGTAGTAATGGTGGGGTAATGATTTTGTGGTACTTGGACTACTCATGTAACGAGCAGCCCCAGGTACCTCTGCTAGTTGATTAAATAGAAGTACTTCTGTAAAGATTAGGCATAAAAAATACTAAAAGAGATTGAAGCATTACATACTTGAAGTAGTAGACATAGAAACTCCAAGTAATATTAAAATGCCTTTGAAAAGATGCTGAAATTGACTAATGGAATGATAACTGTTACTGTCAGCAGTGTCTAGAATAACGAAAACTGCTGGTATATTTGCCTTGTTTATTTTTTATTTCTTATAGTATTCTTAATACTTTTTAACAAACAAATATTTCAAACATCAAAAGTGAAATATTTCAAACATCAAAAGTGATGAATCTATATCTGAAAGTACTTCTAATTGGTGGTTATAAAAATTACCAATAAAGGTGTCCTCATTTTCTTAAGGTTCATATAAATTGTTGCTCTATTTAAAACTAGTCGTGTTTTTTTTATTGTACCATTCACGTATGGAAAGGTATTCCAGCTCTAGAGTTCAATGAAGAAGAAAATTCCTTGTCAAATAGCTGGTGCAGTCTCTTCGTCTTCAGAAAACAGACGCGACTTTTTACCTTCTTGAAATAACGCACAGTTCACATGAATATTCTGAAACAATAGCGCCTTATGTACTGGACAATCAAGTTAATACAGTTTATGACAATCTACTTCTGTAGAGATATCTGATTTTGAAAAAAGTAGTTTTCAAAGAGAAAATGTAATAAGCTATCCATAAGGAAATATTGCTGATGCATTCTTCCTTCTTTTTCTCCTTTTTGAGACAGCTTTGAATTTTTCTCACAAAAAGATTTTGCAAATCAAAGTAATCTTATTGTTATCTATTCACTGTTGCCAAGTTACTGATTAATGTTCCACTCAATCACGTCATCATGAAGTCTTCTCCATTTTCTTCAATGCGGCAATCAACACCTCTTTGAAATGTGACGTCCACAACACACAAAAGGTCAATTGGTTTTTCTGACCTCACGTGATCAGACGATGTTGCTTTTTTTTGCTCCATGCAAACCATGTGCTCAGCGGATTCAATGTTTTGTTGTGTTTTTTTTGTGCACCATTGTGGATTGATTTTTGAGGAGTTTAGAAATTTCAAGAGAAAAAACCCCTGATTTGTATGGAAATCAAGACTAATTTCTTATAGTTTGCGGCCCTACAATACAAAATGACACTTCAGCTTGACGGCCATTTAAATGTTAAGACCAGTTAAAGGTTATGTTTCCTTTTCTGAGGAAAGCGGGAAGCCAACAAAGCACCCGTAAGTTGTAATACTATTATTCAATTTGATTACTGCATGATTGTTAAGAAGTTCTACCACAGCATTTCTTGAAGGTCTATTTCATTTCCTACAGGACTTTAGAAGTTAGATGTATGTCCTGTTTGAATTACATGCCCTTTTTGCCTGTACCTTTTAAATAAAACCGATGTGATGCTGTAAACTTGTCCAGTACGAGACACAAAAGTGTTACACACTATCCAGGGACACCATATTTTGAGTAGAATTTTAAGACTCCCGTATTTCTTTGTGAAATCACTATTTTTTCCTTGGAGGTTTAATGAATTTTGTTAATGCTTATCATTTACTATAATACTGTTAATTGTCGCTGCTCAAGAATGTATTTGGTATAAGCTGAGACATACCATAGTTGGTCCTCATTGGTATCACGTTACTCAAAACCGGCAAGTTTTTGGCATTGACAGAAAAGCCAAGGTAATATGCGAAAAATTTGAAAGTTAAGTAAATTTTGTTAATACTATCGTTTACTGAACGGCAAGATAATACTGTTGACTGTCACTGCTCAAGAAAGTATATGGTATAAGCTGAGACATACCATTGTTGGCCCTCATTGGTATCACGTTATTAAAAAACGGCTAGTTTTTGACATTGACAGAAAAACCAAGGCAATATGCGAAAATTATGAAAGTTCTCTCTTCAAAGCTCTTCAGATTCAGATTAACATATAATGAAAATGAATTTTGTGTTACATTTGGATCAAATGTGTAATGACAGCACTGAATATTTAACCACGTTGTTTGTTAACGGTTGATGTTGTTGATCTTAACCCGTCTATTTTATTTCCTTATTTATAGGTGACCGAAATAATCTTGTGAGGGATGAACACATCAAAAAGAAATTAAAAATAGAACTGTCAAGGGCAGTAAAAGAGGTACGTAGGTGTTACAATAAGAAGAAAAACTGTTTAAGCATCATTTTGGTGGTTCCTCATGTTCACCAAATGATTTGAGTCACAACACCATCAAAGAATCATCACCGTTACGGTTTTTTTTGTTTTCATACATCATTTGTCACCCATAGCATAAAAGGCAACAAAATATTGCGCAATGTTAACGTGCCTTCAGTCAACTGACTGGGGATTTTCAGATTATTTTCTGCCCTCTGGTTATTAACTAACACTGCTGATTATTAATCCATACTTTCCAAGGTACAGCTGCATCGAAATGCAATGCCTCCACAATGACCTATCTTCTGAGGAGACAGGGGATTAACAAAGCTTGAATGCCATTAGGTGTATAGTCCAGAAATAATGTTATTTGCGAAATGAAACTACATAAATTGTTTGTTTTCAGTAATTAAGATATGTTTTGTAATTGAATTCTGGATTTCTGTAGTATAAGCCAGGTGGTTGAAAATTAATAGTGTTGACCTGATTTTTTTGAATTTAATGCTTTCTGTGGCAATGTGACTAAGGGTTGATTGAATTGATAGGACATTCAAAGCCTTGATATCTAATACCCAGCATATTTCATGAAAATAATGTAAACAAAAAGTAGTTAATGATGTGTGCAAAGGCAAAACATTTGATAGGTCATTTCTAGTACTTTTCTCAAGCATGTACTGCATTTAAGAACACAAAATTTGAAAATGGATCAAATCAACCATTTTTCCTGTACAAGATATGGAAATAAGATGGAATAACACATTTCTCATACTGCAGTGATGGAGTCATCTGAGGAGTGCTGTACAATTTTATATAGGGGATCATGAAATAACCATTCCAACTGCCAATGAGTGGCAACTGATGGAAAAAGGACTCTGACTTTTGGAGCATTTTTATGAGGTAACTACAAAAATTAGTGGAGAACAGCCCATTTTATCTTTTGTCATCCCCAACACCATAGTATTGGAATGATAATTGTTAAAGTGTAGTAGAAAAGACAGTGATGGCCACACATTACAGAAAGAGCTTGGAAAATCCTTGCAAAAGAGGTTTTTTCCAAATGATGATGACCAATTCAACATTATATCACAGGTGCAAGGATGCTAATATGAGAAGTGTAAAAAAGATAAATCTCAACCTCAGTCCCTACAAGAAGAAATTCACTTAGATTTTTTGTTGTGTTATGGTGAAGTTTGGCAAAGAAATGGACTGGAGACAGGTTTACAAACCAATGAGGGTAGCAAAAGTGATAAAGAGATATTAACAGGTCAATTATGAAAAAGAAAACAAAGGAATTCTTGCCTGGATGTTGCTCCTGTGTGTCAGTGTAGCAAAAATGAAAGGGTAACCTAACATGCCTGTGATTAAAAGAACAGAAAATCCCTTTTTCTGGTGGAGACAGTGCCATATGACATTTCCATGTCTTGCAAAAGTAGCAGAGCAGCTTTTGTCAACAGTAGCATCCAGTGCAGTTTTGGAGAGATTGTTTTCTAAAGCACAAAACATGTTTAAAGAAAAATAGTCAAGTTTCCTGCCTCACAATGATGAACCACTCCATTTATGCACCATAATCTAGACACAATTTGAACTCTGTTACATTGCCAGATTTTTTAACTGTGGATTTACTCTAAGGTGTTAACATCAAAGATTGAAAGTTTTATTATTTTGTATTTAATAATGTCGAATAAATGGGTAAAGATCTGGCAAATATTTTGAAAATTCATTCCTGACAAGATATTAGTAAAATAAGAAATTTCCATCTTATTCTAGTTTGAGTCAGAACAGGTTATAGACCTTTTTAAAAACAATCATACAAGAAACATGTTTTCCTGCAAATATTATAATATCATATTAATTTATTAGGAACTTAAAAATGTCTTGATTATAACAAATTTTGTCAGATTTAGAGTTGACTGGCAATAGGAACCTTGATTTTCATCAATGGTTTACAAACTCTGACCCCTATTCTGTTAATGAAGACAAATTTGACAGTCATGTAAAGCAAAAAATGTTTAATTTAGGTCTACTGTATCACTGAGCTGAACAAAGCTAATATAGATAAATTTGAGAAAGAACAAACTTCTCCACTAAAGTAATATGCTTTTATAAAAAATTGACCACAATCTTTGATTTGCCACCAGCTTATTGAACTATGATAGCAAACTTGAAAGAGGTTTCTTGAAAATCTGAAAGAAGTGAAGATGTTGTAAAGCTCAAGGATTGATTCTTATGGTTTACTAAGTTGATAACCATATACTAAAAGGTGTCTAAAAGATCCAATGGTAATATGAACGTTTTTTCCTGGAATCTAGGCCCACCATTGTTGTATTTTATACCATTTCTGCATCTACTTATACAGCAGAATGGATACTTAAAAAGATGGTAAAGGTAGTGGCATTGTTACAGCTGACCTTATGCTATCTGCTCTAATAATACAATGGTTATTTTTTATTTCACTACCCTTGTTATTGTTTAGGAAACAGCTGCTTATTTATTTTACCAAATTATTCATTGATGGATTTATTCCTTCTACCCTGAGAGTTAAACAAATTTTAAACTTTGGCTTAACTGAACAAGTTTTTCTAAGGGAAGCAGAACTCACAAAAGACTTTGGTGGTTACAAAGTGCTTTCTTATTGTTTCCTCTATATGCATCCATAATCTTAAGTGGAATGTTGTTAGATTGTCTCAAATTTTTTTTGCCCATCTTTGCTGAACATCAATTTAGTGTTTAGTAATGAAATGATAATTTTAGATAACACTGTGACTAACAACTTAATAACTCTATTTTATTCCAGCTTGCCTGTTTGAAGATGTCTTCAACCAAACACTTGTTACCCTTGTGGCTTGTGTAGATGAAACAAAGAAAGGCCTCCCAAAGCTTGGGCTATACTTCTATTATTATTACCTCCACATACACAATTACTTCTTATGCCAGGCCATGCAACTTACCAGGAGTTGGTTGTACATAAACCAGAGTAATTTGGATTATGAATGTTTTTAGCAAACTCTGATTTGATTTTTTCCTAAAAATTGATGTGGCTTTTTGACAACAATCTTTACCAAAAACTACTGCATAACAGCTGCCAGTTAGTTTACATTGAAAACAGACATAAAACGGGTTTCAGAAGCATTGATTTTTATAATTTGTTTTGCTTTACACAAGGAGCAATAAAATGTAACAGAAGTTACAGAATAGCTAAAAGTTGTCATAAAAGTACCATTTATTGAAAGAGTTAGCTAGTATTGACTTTCTTCAATGATACAGTTGATTGCACTAACTAGTGACACATTTTTGTTTTTTCATTTTTAAAATTTAGCTACAAAAGCGACACATTGAGTCAAAGGACTGGGAGATTGACAGGTAAAGTTCATTCTTTTACATGGGTGGACAGGGGTTCTGTAACAATGTGTAACAAATTGTTTTTGCGAGCTGGTATTCATACTGTCTTTGCACAGAATAGATCACACTACTGTTTGAAATCAACACTATTTTGCAAATAATGTAGTCTCTTTATTGTGATATTGTTTGTGTTTTGACAATTTTGAGAAAATAGTTTGGTGCTTGCACATAATATGCATGCATTACATCTTATACAGGGATGTAATGTTGCAACAGTGGCAAAGCACTGTAAAATAGATTTCCCTTGTAGTTTAGTTTCCAAATAAAGTAAAAAAGGCCACATCTAGTCAGATAGTTTGTAACAGGCCAGAACATCACCATAACAATGTACCACAACAAAATTTGTGTTTCTATGATAAATGTACCCAGCTAGATTTATTATCATCTTGACTTTTCTAAGTTCTGTAGTAACCCTTTAAACACCTATCATCGACCATTTGTTTAGATTCTTCTCTACAAAGTTATGTATGGTTCATCATTTTCCTTTGATTCACAAGTGTAATATCATAAGTGAATTTTGCATTACTTTGTATTTTGTATGTGTCTTTATGAACACTTGGGTCTGGTTTTATTCATATTTATATGAAGATTTTGATAGTATGCATGCTATGGTTGAATCAGACTCATATGTGCCATACATGTAAAGTGTTTTTGCATGTATGTCTTTTTTTCTATACATCATCATCTTCCATTCTTGTTGGTTCCTGATACATATAACAGCACCATTATTATGTTTATTTACATTTACGTGTACTATTTTTAGATTCAACCCCATAGGTTTCTTTTAGTCAACAAGAGTTTTCTTATCGTGGTGAAGTGGTTCAGACCACATTTAATGTTTTTCACTTATTGTGTAGTTTGAAGTAGTATAAGCTTTAAAAGGTTTGTGGCCAAAAGTGTAGCTGTTTGATTTTTATTGCTCTGTAATGGAAGAAGGTTGGTAGTGACACAAAAAGGAATGAAAGATTTAATTTGAAAACAGGATACAGTTCTAAGTTGATATTTCTTGATAAAATAAAACCAAGAATAGTAAACTCACCCATAATCACTCGGGGAAGAGATTAGGCTGTAAGGGTGACAAGTGAAAAGTCTGGCAATCCATTTATCTTTTGCATGCTCACAAGCAACAAAACCAACCCTAACGCCCTATTCTAAAATATGGCTGAGCAAGTGCATAGTACTAGCCAAATGTGCTTGTATTCTACTGGAAGGTTTAGCAGTACTCTGCTCCTTGCTCCACCACAGCATTTGCCCCCCTCAGCTTTTGAGGAATGATGCCTCAACTTAGTATGAGAAAGGGACTGATCAAGGATTTATTGTATGATATTCTAATTCGTTTAATAATGACAAACGGATACCAGGCTGATGAAATCACAGGAGAACTTTCATTGTACATAGCATATAAAGCCTTTTGGTGAAGGGCTCTCTTTATTTTCTTGAACTGCTTTTGAAGAACCGAAGCTATAATTGAGGATTAGAAAAATGGAAAGAGTTGGTGCTATCAAGTTATTACTTTTTCAGTGGTTTATTCTGTCACTGTCCGGTTATTCAAGTTAAAAAGATTTTCATATATTTAGGTGCCATACAACCCCCAAAAATACAAATCTATGGTGACCTCTTCACTGAGGTAAAATGTTGTTATATTAAATGATTTGTAGGTGTATCCACTGCACCAGATTTTTGTTCGTTTTTTCTTGAGGTACAACACATGTTTCAGCAGCTTGCACTAATAGCTACGAGGCATGAGCCATGGTATCACACGGAAAGGTTCAACAGTGTACGACCAGTTTCTTTTACGACATTGCTTTTCTCACCATCAATAGTTAAATGGCACGACGTGTTTTGCAGCGTTTGTCGAGTTACATCGCCGTCAAAACTTGACCTATTACCTTTCTCAGTAAACTGAGAATTGAATAAAAGTATTTATTAAACTTTCAACTTTCAACTAAATTTATTGTTCCATCGTTTAGATAGCAAATTTTTATGCTTTTTAGGAATGATGAATTTGGACTTCATATCTGTACCATTTTGGAAGCCATTTTTCTTCATGGATACATTGGCAAACCATTAGTGAGTTGACAATTAGATGACAATATTTTTATGATACTGTGATCGTGCAATTTGAATATTAATTTTACAGAGAGGTCTGTTGCTCAATCCATTCGTATTTTTGGCAAAATGGTGGAAAAATTTGCAGTTACAGTTTTTTTATCGGCTCTGGTTAATTTTATGTGTTCCTTATCCTGTCTTATTCAGGCGTTTGTATTATCGTTGTTGGTATCACAGTTCTGTATATATTATTCTAATTAACGATTAGTGGTACAAAACTTAAAAGTCGCCCGTAAAATAATGTTCATTTTGCTTTGAAATTGGCTAACCACTATGGTTAGCCTTCACATTTACTAAGTTCATCAAACGTACATTCATTAGTAGACGTTTTTACTATTGACTTTGACCTGCTTTTTGAAATAGAATTACTATCAGTGAGGCAAAAGGGAAATAAAGGCATGAAAGGGACGGAAAATTTTAAAAGTTGATCACTAAAACTAAAGAACAAGCATTATGAATTTTTCTGCCCTTATAATGAAGATATAATTATTCATATTTTCTGCGTATTATGTTGTTTTTAGAAGTTCGCGGACAGGCCTTTTTTAAATGTACAGAAATGGGACTGGTGATAGAGAGCCTTCCAAACACCCTAAAATGCGTGATTTTGCGTTGTAGTTGCGTTAATATTATCAGATGTTTTTGTAAGATCTTGTGTCTCTGAAGGTACTGAAAATTACTTTTCTTTCCAATTTAGGTATCTGGGATACGAAACTTTTTCTCAGACAAACATCAGACATCAGATGGCATTCCTGAAGTGGTAAGTAACTTTCAATGCCTTTGCCGTGAGTGGTTAAATTTGTTGTGTTTTTAACATATATCCATCAATGTATTAGATATGAACAGAGATAAGGAAAAAGATTTCTGGAAATAATAGGAATGTTTTAGAAGAAAAAGTTGGAAAAGCAGAGAAACCATGCGGATTCACCATGCGTAGAAAATATCGTGGAACAACAAGGTACTAGTGGCTATAAAAGATAAAAATAAGTAGAACAAAGAGGATTGTAGGAATTGTGAAGAAAATGGCAAATGAGAATTTTTTCCGTGACGTAGCGGAGAAAAAGAGAAATTTCTAGGACAGCAAAAAAGTGGTCAATCAAAGGGAAAGACACCAAAAGGATGCGTGAACCTTTGGTGTTCAATTTGTTTCTGAGTCTGCAGAGAAGATTTAAGCGAGGAGATGCGTTCATATAAGTCAAATTCACATGGTTATTTAGCGCACTAAAGCTAATCAGGGGCACGAGTGGCCCCAGTATGGACCCTTGAGGCATGCCATATGTGACGGATTCGAGTAGAGAGGGTTCACTTTAGTTACTGATTTGTTGTTTCTGATTGAACGGAAAACCTGTGACGTACTCTCCTTCTTCACCTGTTGTACCGCATCTCGAGCGCTTTTCAATATTTTCAGAATGATTGTAAGTGTCAAATGACAGGTCAACGAAAATGGCACCTGTCATTTTACCACTGTTCACATTTTTTGTGTTGCCTCTGTAGATAGTGTTGCTGCTTGCACGGTATTTCGACGTTTACGGAAGCCAAACTGTTGATAAAAATCCTGTTTCTTCAAAGAATAACGTAAATTGGTTGTAAACCATGATAAAAAGTTAAGAAGCGACTGGCCAAGCTCGTGTAAAAATAGTGGAAAAAAGAATCAGGAAACTAAAACCATTAGTTACGGATGAACCCCAATTTTAATTGGTACCAGGAAAGGAACAACTGGTGTTATTTTTATTTTGAGGCTGATGCAAGAGAAACACCTGGAAAAGGAAAAAAAGATCAACATAGAGTGATCAGAGACCAAGTATACCTTTGCTTGAGGAAGAAAAACGGCCGCCAAAGATTGTAAGGGTGGTAAAGTCATTGTATAGTGAAGCAAAAACTGTTGTTGTGACGAAGGCAGGCGAGTCAGATGAATTCACAGTATAAGTTGGGTTACATCAAGGATCAGCTCCAAACTGACTTCCGTTCATTGTGGTTTTATATGTACTGATGGAAGTGAAAAAGACAGGTCTTCCGTGGGAATAACATATTCTCATCATATTGCTGTTGTGTTAGAATGTCGTAAGTGGAGAAACATTGGTTGATATTGCAAGAGCAGCTGGAGAAAAAGAGTAAAACTGAATTAATGTTATGTGGTAAAGAAAATGATATCACAGTTAAGTATCTGAGGTAGTCTGGATTAAAACAAAGCTCAAAAATTTAAATACTTAAGCACGGTGATCGAGAAAAAGAGTGATTGTTAGGCAACAATCAGTGCGGGGGTGGGGTTAAAATGCAGCAAGTGGAAAAATCTTTTTAATTCCTGTTGGAAGAATGAACTGACAAAGCTAAGAGTAAAACTGTAAAAAATGATGATTTGACCAGTTCTCTGATATGTAAGTAAACATCTTGCCTTTTGAAAAGTGTAAAGAATCAATAACGGAAAGAATAAAAATAAGAATGCTAAGGTTATTAGTTGAAAAATAACTGAAAGATGGAATTTGAAGTAAAAAGATCAAAACTAGACTATGATTAGAGTATTCTAATAAAGACGAGAGAAAGTAGACTTAAGTGGGTAGATCGAAAAGACTCTGGATGGATACAATCAAGGAGGATATGGAAGCGGTGAAATTACGTATTTATAGGGCCAGAGGTAAAGCAGGATGGAGAAGTCGTATGCAAGAGGCTTACCGTGCTTCCCGGGACTATTGGGGCCTTAAGTAAAAAAAAAGCAGTACAGAAAAATATTATGACGAATTAGAATCGGAAATGCGGAAATCGTGGTCAGTGGGAAGGTTAAAGTCATCCCAGTTGTATCGTATCAATAATATTAATACTATTGGTGAAGGTAAATAATAATAACAGTGAAAATTATGATGATAATGATATTAATATAACAAAAATGAATTAACAAATTGGTTGATTGATTGATTGATCGATTGATTGATTGATTGTGGTTCTTAGCACTGTAAGGGAAGAATTCCTCGCAACAGATTTAAGAAAACGTTATTGAAATATAGCTTATAAGAGATCCAAAAATTGGCCCAAATAATACAGTGCAATAGTGCCTTTATTCATCGAGCTGGCCGTTTCAAGTTTTTGTTGAGCAGAATTACATGTTTGGGCGTATGGATATTCTTTTTAGCACCTTACCCTACGAGTGAGACGCAGCATTTCATTGCGGTACAACATTTAAATCAAATAGTAATAACAGTAAATGTAGCAATAAACTCGTTTATTGTTTGCATCTGATAAAGTATTTTTTGTAACTGTGGTTCTTTTTATTTTTCATTTTAAGTCATTTTGGAACTTGTTACGGGAAGTAACACACAAAGATGTTATCACACAACTTAAACATCTTGTTGTTGCAACGGAGGTTGGACTTTGTAGGGTAATTATTTCAATTGGGTTTTCCAGTGAATTTGCAAGTTTGAAATCTGTCAGATTGTGACCATTTTTCAAACTTCATTTTGTCAATCTTATGTGTGCCTTTAACAGTTTTTCGTACTTTTACTTGGTAATTTTTATCCCACCGTGACAGAAAAAGTTTCAGCTTGGTACCAGACAGATTTTCTTTTTTGAATCCAATGTTATCGTAAGAATTTTTTACCTTTCACAGCTTTACCCCGAACCACCAAATAATAGAATTGAGTCTCTTGTTCGTTGCAGTCATTCCAGTAAAGTGAAGCGACTTTTTTCTCCCTTGGGCAACAGCATTGCCAACCTGATTAGTTACAGGCATTGAAAAGAGTTACTAACTATGGTTGTTTTCCCCCTAACCTGGGTACAGCTTATAATTTATCCTGAACATTTATTGATGTTGATATACAGGATATAGCCTTTGCACTTCCTTTGGGCGTGAAAATTGGCATGATCTGTCATTTTTAACCAATCTTCACCTATGTGACTTGACATAAGAGCCTTTTCTTGCAAGAGGAGATGAATGGTCATGCTCCACATGTTGCTATTGAAAAGAAAACAAAAGAATAATACAGATACCATTGTGAAAGTTTCTTTGTATGGCCATACTTTGCTTTTAATAATTGAAAAAAATTCCGTCCAGTAATTTAGTTGAAAATGTTGAATACAATTTTCGAAACAATTTTTAGTCGCGTAATCAATAGTAACCAACAGTACAATTTCACTACAAAGTATTCCATTAATGCGAAGAATTTACTGACATTTAGATTAACACAGAGCACATTGAACGATCGATTTTTTAGCAATGCAAAACATGAAATGTGCTGTTATCTTCCTCATGGGGATTCATTTCTGAAATTACTGAAACATTTAATTTTCCCCCAAAGGCATTAAGCTGACCGTATTTGAAGCTGTTACAGTGAAACCAGTACAAATAGAAATCGTATAATGAGTGTTGTTTCAAACCAGACTGGTTGATTCTGTAGTCTGCATTTATTCTTTGCACGGTTGAGTGAAATATTGGAACTTTTCAACTAGACTTTGTAGTTACCTGTGTATCTATAGGCTGTTAATTTAATTGGTTTTTGTGAAACGCAGCACAAGTTTCAGGTAAGATTTCTGGGTGACCCTACAACTTAAAAAGATAGAATAGCTCACCTATGACAGGCAAGATTACTTGCCTGTCATAGGTGCACTCTAGCAATATAGCACAATAGTATAGATTGTTTACGGTTTCTGGTTTCTCTATGTATGTCTCTTAGTTTTTTTTAGTGTTTTTCTGTTGTGTTGCTTAAATTTTATCAATATGAATGGAAGTTTATTGCATTTTCTTCTGGAGAAACGTGTTTGATTAGTACGTCCAGTAACAATGTTGCAAGACCAAGCCAAGATCACTCAGGACGTCCATTCAGCATTGACTATTATTATTACTGTTACTATTACTGTTTGTTTTTGTTTGTTTATTTTACTTTTTGGTTTTTAATTATCATCATTCAGCTTTTTAGACTTTACTGGATATTATGTATTTATGGTTCAATTTACTGCGTCTTTTCGTACAGAATTTGTTATCCTCCATGAATACGAGGTGATTCAAACTCGTTATCCTCTTTTCTTAAGAGTACACACGCTTTGCACGTCTTAACATTATAGTTCGAGGTACCAAAGCAAGCACAAACAATAAACGTGACAAAATGCTTGCCTAAAATGTACTCTTCCCTTTGCTTACTTCCGCTATAATGGCGTTCCCGTAGGTAAACAAAGTTGCCCGATTCACCATAGCATTTCGAAAAGAAGTTTCAACTTATCAGCCAACTCAGTTGTTGTCAGACGTACAATGAACCGTGTGTATGTGTTCCTGTGAAAAAAGTCCTTTTAGTGAACAATCCATGCATACCATAGGCTTTTTGAATTCTTCTCGCATTTCCTTACAACCATCTTGCCTGTGGTTGGTTAGTATTTTATGTCTCTACTGCGTTTACGACACCCCTTAAGCCCCATTTTGCAAACGTTTGCCTCTTCCACATGGCTACATAATGTCTCCAACATAATGCCAGCTAACAACTTCCAAGTAAGAGGGAAACGTGTCTTGAATCTAAAATTGCAGACAAAGGTGCCCCTATTCACATCCATTTGGATCAATGGTGTCCGCCGTTATGTCATCCATGTTGGCACGCTACCATTTGCGGCAACAGGAGCGCATTGCACAGGAATGTGATCGTGCATACTACGGAACTTCAATCTAAATCTTGAGCTGAAATGTTGCAGAATACCGATGTACACGTGTTTGTTGCAACATTTTGTACCAAGATTTGCTATATTTTGTTGCAGATTTTCAATCGGTAACCATGAAGACCACGAGAAATGCTTGCTTTTCATTCCGATAATTTTATGATCAATTTGTTTACCTTCTTTTCAGTAATATGCAGCTCGTTATGCATTTTGGTTCACACAGACTCTTTTTTAATTGTTGATAGGCACTCACCTCTACCGATAACTTAAGTATTTGTAAACCCGAGATATTCGTTCCACATTTGTGCTCTTTTACCACTGTATCTTCTGGTACTGTTGTTTGTGTATTCGTATTCTTTTCTTGCCTTTCTTTGTGATAAGTGTGTCTTTCAGTGACATCGCATTGTATGTGTTTCAACAAAAGGCGTAGGGAAGATATATACATAAGAAGATATATATACATATATATAAGAAGATATATATATATATATATATATATATAAGAAGATATATATATATATATACAACTTTTTTTACCATTTTACCCTGTCCTTACCTACTTATTTGCTCAGTTACTGAACCCTTTCTACCAATGCCTGCAAAAATGCATTGAAAGACAAAAGTACTTGAAAAATCGCATGTTTAGACATACGGCACCACTGTACTTATGCACATACTTCGCAGAGAACCTAAGGATTAGTTACGTCTCTTCAACGTAGGCTTCTCGTTTAACATTTGCACTATTTTAAAAGCTTTTTATGCTAATATTACGTTCTAGGCTTGGGTAAGACTGGCCTTAAATGATCAANGAAGATATATATATATATATATATATATATATATATATATATATATATACAACTTTTTTTACCATTTTACCCTATCCTTACCTACTTATTTGCTCAGTTACTGAACCCTTTCTACCAATGCCTGCAAAAATGCATTGAAAGACAAAAGTACTTGAAAAATCGCATGTTTAGACATACGGCACCACTGTACTTATGCACATACTTCGCAGAGAACCTAAGGATTAGTTACGTCTCTTCAACGTAGGCTTCTCGTTTAACATTTGCACTATTTTAAAAGCTTTTTATGCTAATATTACGTTCTAGGCTTGGGTAAGACTGGCCTTAAATGATCAACTTATGGAAAGTTATTTGGATGCCATACTTAGTGATAAAGAGAATCTGAGGTAAGATAAAATTATTGCCAAAATTAACTTTTTGACACACATTGTGAGATGTATGCGACAATTTCAGAATACTCTAGGTAAGAACGCGCAGAAGCTTACGATAAGTGGCATAACACGTAATGAGGAATTGGCTACAGGAGGTTCACCGCTATTTGCCGTGCACCTGAAGTAACATTACTAAATTCATAATGGCAGCTTGGAGCTGCAATGGCAAGTCTTCACAGCAGCATGAGAACAAGTATACAACAATAACAACTTACAAAAAAATTACAATTGTGTAAAATGGTTCTACCATGGATAAATTAGATATAATTACAAGTATTTACTTGGAAAAATAATTGAAGATTTACTTGATGTATTACAATTAAATTGTTTAAGTTCCTGGATTTAGCTGATCGAAAGGAAAGCATTTTACTGAAATAAAGTTATAGCTTTATTCTTCAATTCGCTTTACTTAAAACGCCGTTAAAAGATGATGATTGAAACCACAAAGATGCTCTTAGAATTGGGGAAAATCTTTTAATGATATGCAAACATTTCTTCCCGAAGGAAGCCTAGCTCGCTTTAAGAAAATTTCTTAAGAATCGACAGACCCTTAATTAAACGTGACCAGGACAACAGTTTATAACCCGATTTAACTAGATAACAAAAAGACCTAATTTGTTTCTTTTCTCATGAAGTAACTGGTGGTAAAATTGACGAAGGATTTTGATGTAATTGACTGGGTTGATCATAGGTTATTTGCGGAGAGTTCGGACAGCCTTTTTAGCAAGTTTTTCATAACATAAGTACAGACACGATTGGTCTCATTGTTAGAATTTGAACGTTTCTTTTGTTTCTATGTTGTTGGGTTGTTGAGTTTTTATAATACAAATTAAGAAGTAACCTTCATCGGTGGTGTCAAGAAAGTTTGATTTGAGAGCCATATTTTCCTGACAAAAAATTCAGAACCAAGATTCATATCTCACATTACGTTGTTTGTTTGGTTTTTGGGGTGGTGGTTTCTGTGTACGAATGCAAAGTCACACAAGTTGATAATATATGTTAGTGAGAACTGCATTCACAAAGAGTCACTTAAACTATAATGGATATATGCTCTTTCAAATGAACTATCAGGGATTTATTCTTGATTAGGTTATTTCTGGAACTCAGCTTTCAGTATATTTGTGCACTATTTTACCACATAGTTGGGTGTGACATTCAAATGTGTGCATGCATAAATTTAGTATTGAACCAATAAATTCTCAATTTAGGCCGCACTCTTCCGTTTAACACCAGTACTCGTATGAGCCAATATATACCAGGCTTTATTGGCATTTGGTCTCAGTTCGTATAAACCCTTTTTCGTTGCTCAAGAGGTTACTTTAAACGTGTTTACAAGGATACTTATTTCAGTAAAATAAATGTTCATATGTATGTAGGTAAATATATATATATATTTTTATTTATTTATATTTAGATATATATATATTTATATTTATATATATATATTTATATATATTTATATTTATATATATATATTTATATATATATTTATATATATATATATATTTATATTTATATATATATTTATATTTATATATATTTATATTTATATATATATATATATTTATATATATATATTTATATATATATTTATATTTATATATATATATATATAAAAGATATAATAACTTGGAAAGAATCAAAATACTACACTATCCATTTCGACAAGCCTGTTTCGTGATTTTACTCACTCGTATAAATGTACAAATAAAAATAAAAATATTCCAGTAGCGCTTTAAAGCGCTACTGGAATATTTCAACTTATTATATCTTTTATTACGCTCTGCATTTATGTATCGAGTACTCTAATACGGTTAACCGAATCGAATGTACCATATATATATATATATATATATATATATATATAT
>RDPX01000421.1:301403-336110 GCA_003991215.1 Morbakka virulenta
TATATTTATATATATATATTTATATATATTTATATTTATATATATATATTTATATATATATTTATATATATATATATATTTATATTTATATATATATTTATATTTATATATATTTATATTTATATATATATATATATTTATATATATATATTTATATATATATTTATATTTATATATATATATATATAAAAGATATAATAACTTGGAAAGAATCAAAAAACTACACTATCCATTTCGACAAGCCTGTTTCGTGATTTTACTCACTCGTATAAATGTACAAATAAAAATAAAAATATTCCAGTAGCGCTTTAAAGCGCTACTGGAATATTTCAACTTATTATATCTTTTATTACGCTCTGCATTTATGTATCGAGTACTCTAATACGGTTAACCGAATCGAATGTACCATATATATATATATATATTTATATTTATATATATATTTATATACCAGTATCGAAGTAATTATTATCTATCGACAGTGCGCAAAATTAAAAGAATATTAGAGCTATCATATGGTGAACGACAAAAAAATCAACAAAACTTAGTCTAGAACTGTTAGTTTCATGTTTTCACAATGGTCAGCTAAATAATGCGTTGCTGTGTTTAACTGACGATTGTGAAAACATGAAACTGACAGTAATAAACTAATTTTTGTTGATTTTTTGTCGTCCACCATATATAAATAAATATATACATACATACAAATAATATATATGATACATAATAATCATGGTAAAGTAACAAGTAAGCCATGATTGTTTTTGTTAAGTTTTTTACTCTAGAAAAGGATAATTTTTTAAGTTGAATTGTGTACGTCCGTTTATTCTTCAGGCAATTCAGTCTGTTCAAGAGTTCGGATAAAGTCGTGAATTTTAATCTGTTCTAAGTATTGGGTGAAAGTTTAGTTTAGTTTCATGCTGTTTGATGCTTTGCATGTTTTTATCAAACTGTTTTAGTCTAAAGCTGACAAAATCCGAGAGACCAACCTTAAAAATCGTAGCAACATATCTTTTTATACTACCTTCTTTTGAACACACCTAGTCACAAGTATTGTAATACAGGAGTTCTTCTCCTGGGAAATCCTGGGGGTTGGGAAATACTAAATAACTTGATGACAGAAAACATATTGATAGCGAGTTATTTTGAAATAGAACTGGTCTATTATCTTGTTTAAATATTCTTTAATAAACAAATGAAATAAATAAATCTACCAGAACCAGAACAAACAGTGGTTATTGTAATTTTTTGTTTTAACTTGCTGTAACGTATTCCTTGTACTCGCAGCTCCCAGTATACATCAAATGCTTTCTTAATGGATTCGGAATTGCCATTTATTGTCAAGGACATCCTTCAAGGTACGGCGAATTTAACTAATGCCTGTACACTAATGGTAGGAGATCATGTTTTGGGATTACTTCCTCAATTAAATATATTAGCGGTTATCTTTACTTAACATTACTAATACATAGTGCGAGTAAATGAATGATTTGTGCTTCAGAACTGGAATATCACTATTAGTACTTTTATTAAAACTTTGTTATAATGATATGTTACAATGTACCCAGTGGTCATTTTACCATGTTAACATTAAGCATATGTCGTTCTAACGTTTACAGTGGATGTCGCTTCAGTGTTTACAATGCATGTTGCAAATAAAATTACGCTTTTGTTGAATGGTTTTTCGCCGGCATTCGACAAGACAAAGATGCCAAAACGCTGAAACATAATGTAAGCGTTTTTTCGTGAATAAGGTAATCAAGAAGCGGTCTAAATTAGCTTGCCCATTTTTTATGGTTGGCTGAAAAAAACAGCCCTCCACTTTTTGTAACTGGATGTCAAAAACATTTGAAGACCATATGCATTTTTTTCTCCATTAACTGAAGGATGAATATGAGTTGACTGCAATATACCCAGACTTCAGGCAGATCTAGTTCTGCCAGTTACTTTTAACAATTTATCTCAAAGTTTACACCGCATTTTGGGCTCAGCATTAGATACTGCGCAATACCCTAAGCACTATTAACAATTTGACGAATACCCTTGCACTTCCTTCTTTTGCTGAACGCAGATAATGCAAGAATTTTCTGTCAATACCAGGAAGCTATTGTATAAGCATATCGAAACGACCTAAGCCTTAAGTAAGTTGTATTTTATTGTGAGAATTTAAAGCGGAGCAAAGAAAACAGTAAACGATAAGAGTTACAGTTTTTTTTTCTGTATAATATTTGTTAAAGCTTCAAACTTGATTGCCAAATGTTTTACTCTCTGTACTTTCTTGCTTAATTCTTTTGTTTAAGGACCCCAAATTTTTGTTTACAGTCACGAAACAAGTTCTTTTCAGATTTCTATATTCTTGACTTGGAAGACCTTGTTAATATAACCTTAATTTTGTATTTGTAAGTATTTGTCAGGACGGTACTCAAAAACGCAAGAAAATAATTACTAGGAAAGAGTAGACATCAGACAAGAAAGAAAGTTCTACTCAAGTAGTGTGGAATTTCTCAAGCTATTTTTCATTGTATTATGTAGTGTATTGCCTTACGAGTTTTTTAAAAGGAGATGTAAAAAAAGTAAGTATATACAACGTGGTATCATTATATGATCTCCATTCGTACTTATTGCTTTTCATTGCTTTTGTATCTTTGGCTTAATTTAGCTCGACCCCAAAGATACTCGTTGTTCTTCTGGTGACTTTACATGACACTATGATGTAGATTAAGAGCTGAAGCTGTGGATTTTGATTTAACGTGGCATACTTTTCTTTGAAAGTTAAGGTTATTTTGCTTCCATTAGGCATTGCTGATTTCAATTTCAATTTGAATTACAATTCATCGAAACTCAACGCATGGAATGCAGAACCTCTAATATTGTGCGGGCTACTACCAGCAGAAAGGAAAAAAACAGATTTAACTTCTACATTGCAATCACTAAAAAGTGGTTTTCTCGGTGAAATTAATAATATAAAGCGAGGTAGGGACATACCTTTTTTTCTGTCCAATCATTTGTTGTTGTTGTTGTTGTTGTTTTTTAATTGATGTTGTAATATGGATTGAGAAGCATTTATTTGAAGGCCTGTGTTTGTTAAAATAAGTAATTTGTTCATAGTGAATAAAGGTGGGTTTTTGATAAATAGTTGCTTTGTAACAGAAATAGCTGTAGGAAAGAAAGGCAGTTGTTTCGTAGGGAAAAAGAGTTGGGACTTGAATGAATTCCGGAGAAAACACTCCTGCCGAAGTGTTTTGTCTTTACTAAACTGCTCAGTTAATTGTTTATGTTAAATAAGTACCCTTAGCTGTTAGCCAGACAAATTTCAGTGGTGAAAGGGTTCATTTATTTGTATTTTCGTGCTGGTAGTGATGACAGCAAAGAAAATAATTAACAAAGTGAGTCATAGTGAGCTTTCTTATATCTTTTTGAATTAAAAGGAGTTTAGGACACGTGCTTTAATTCGGGAATTTTGTATTTCTTTACATTCGGAGTGAATTGTTTTTCAAGTACCCTTGGACTTTGTTACAGCAATAAAAATGACTTTTTTTGAAATTAGAACAGTCATTCTATTAATGAAGTCATAACCAAGATAAATTTGATTCATAACAAAGTTAATAATATTAATGTAGAAATTGATTTAGAGGGCTTTTGAATCACAAGAGCATGTCATGTTATACACTCCTTAGTTTTCTATTTTTTTCTATATTCCCCAAACGTTGGCCATTCTGAACAAAGTTTGTTTCATAAACTTTCTGATACCATCAGCCGTTTCCAAGAATACTCAATTTTAAGGCTCTGATTTTTTTTGCCTTTATGTCCTGTAGTAAAGTGTTCTCGAACAAAAAGAAGGGAAAAAGAGAATGAAAATGCCAAGAAAAGAATATGCCTGCACTGGGATTATCTCCCAATGCACATTCAATTTACCCAGCCCGACTACACATGATTTTCCATACAATGACACCTAAATCACTGTACCTTCAATTGAAACGCTGCGAGACTAGTAGAAGTATTAGTGGTGCTTGGTGATTGTTCGAAAGAAAGAGCTGTCGCTGCTAGACTGCTCACTTACTATGTCGATATATGCGGCCTGGGGACCAACTCAACTCTGCGTCACGAAATCAGTTTATCTGTCTTATCTTTTCAGTGACAAATGTCTTTATTTTTGAATCCTAAAAGATGTAGCTTAAAAGTTTACATAGCCGTATTTTTATTTATAAAGAAGCTTGTAAAACTACTCATGGTTTGAGCAAATATTAGAGATCACAGTGGTTACCAAAATAATGAAAAGCATCTTCACGATTCAGCATTCGCTAGTAAAAGAGCTGACATTCAGCTTAAGCTAATTGGTAAGAGAGCATTATTTTTTGAAGTAAAAGCTAACGAAAAGACAGACAAGGAAATGTACGTACTTTGTCATCTGATGTGTAGGCAATGCTACTATTTTGGCGTACAACATCACAACATCATTTTTAGTTAGCCAACAAAGTGAACAACTCCCCATTCTGGTTGGAATCTCCTTGCCGAAACCTAATCTGAATTATTGATCGTCCATTTATTTGTTTAGCACTTTGCATTGGTGGCTCAACTGATATTGCTTATGGCCTAAGATTGAGCTATAATTTCGATCAATTCTTTATAGGGTTTTCCATGGTGTTAGTTTCAGGTGGATCATCTTTACATTCTGCGTTGCTTATGTGAGTTTATCCCCCATGTTTCTGTGGTTGTAAGATTTCAACAGGTCTCTTGGACAAATGACAACACTTTCACTGAAGTATTGGAGTGATGATCCCATTTTGGGTGAAAAGAAAGTGGTACATTGACTTCAATTTTTCGGTCCAAAAAGATTTGATGGAAGAAATCTTAGCAATTAATCAAACTGCGAAATATACCTCTGCCCACTGCGAGCCAGTTAGAACCTTTACAATACTTCATTTCTCTCACTGTTCTCCATTTTTGATTCGGCTGTCAACATCTAGACCAGAAAAACCTCACCAACATACCCTTTACATAAGGAACTACCACCCGAGGTCTATTTCTAGGTAAGAAATTATGGATTTTATACCTAGATTCATCTCCTTATCAACAGTGGCGCTATGACAGAATTATGGTACTGAAGAAAAACTTCTCTTTTGGTCATATTGAGTGGCTTCAGGTTTTCGGTTTTTAAATAGTGCTGACCGTACGTACTCAATTAATTGTTCACAAGCTGGTCCAGTAAAGACTCGATTCACAAAAGTTAAACAATCAAATATTGTTTAAAAACGATTAATTGTTCGAACTGTTGACCGTTTATGAATTGTTACTATGCACAAAAAACGGTTTCGTGATTGTGTCGACTCGATTCGATATGAGTCCTAAACGTTCCTAAAGAATCAAAGAATCGTTCAGCCAAAAAGAGTGAGGATTTTGGCCATGTTTGAATTGTTATTCAGAGTTGTTTAGAAATCATATTTACCAATTTGATAGAGGTGCACTATGGTAACCAAAGCAGGGCACAGGCTGCGTGGTTTTAACACTCTCTGCTGTGTTCTTTAGGCAACTAGAGATGCAAATTACTTAATTAGAAGGTATGACCTATGAATTCTTCTCTGCCCCAATAAATAACACCGGTCGTGTTTACCTTATAATGAGCTCAATGACCGTTGGTTAAGGGAGAGGGAAGGAACCAAGATATTAGTGTGGACGTTCCCCCTTTTTTGTTAACTTTTAGCTACCGACGAATGGGGGTAACATATAAAACGATTGTACATGTATATAGCTGTAGAGCCTCTGAGTGTAACATGTCTTCTCTATGTTTACGAAGATCAAATAAAACTACAAGGTATTAAATGAAGAGAAAATAAACATGAACTGGTCGATATTTCTGAGAATTAACTTG
This sequence comes from Morbakka virulenta, assembly GCA_003991215.1. Taxonomy (NCBI): domain Eukaryota; kingdom Metazoa; phylum Cnidaria; class Cubozoa; order Carybdeida; family Carukiidae; genus Morbakka; species Morbakka virulenta. The sequence continues at coordinate 307,273 of RDPX01000421.1, forward strand.
GTATACCTATATACATATATATATATGTACATATGTACAAACCTATGTACATATATATACTGTTTTCACAAATGCCCTGTTAAAAAAACACCCAAAAATCGCTAAAAATAAAAAATAAAAATAAAAGAGCTTCGATTGGCAGAAGAAACTATAATATGCTGTTTAAAGCTCACTTCCAGAAATAGGGATGCAAATCGACATTAATGAATAAAGTCTAAAACCGCATCACGTAGAATCAGGTGTCAGGGGAGACCCAGGCAATTGCATGACGTTTCTAGGGTATCACGTAGACTTCGTGGAAAGTTCAACCTGAATCGTATTAAGGAGACCATCACATCACTTAGGCATACAAAGTGTCAGAGATACCCTGGATATCCTAGATATTTTAGGACGTCTTCCAGGATATCTCTGAAACTTCCTGGTCAGGTAATATTATGTTCTGCCTAAATCTTGTTTAAAAATTCTATTCTAAAATCATTCTCTTTTCTTAGATTGACGGGGAGCTCATTGAAAACAGTTGCTCCCTGATGGTATAAAGATCTTCTCGCTATTTCTAGTTTTATTTTCGGTATTTCAAGATATCATTCGAAATCACTCACTGAAAATGTTTCCTGATTTGCCAGCATTTGGTAAATACGTTGTGCGTCATAGCGTTCACAATGGTTTTCTAAGTAAATGTGAGAATTTCGTTTATTGTCGCCACAGGATTCAAAAAGAAAAGACTTGTTAGAATAACAGTAAAAGATGCAATTGAAAAAAAAGTAATTTCGATGCTTACTCTTACTTGAAAATAAACGAGGAGATCGGAAAGATTCCCAAAGTCCTAAAAACGAGGACGTTTGGGAAACTTCTGAAATCTAAGTTCAGAATTTTAATGGATGCAATTTTACTAAATTTTACTAAATTTTTCTAAATTTTACTAAATTTTACTAAATTGTAATAAAATGGTAATGTGATACTCTTTATCGAAGAACTAGAAGTCAACCACAAGGACTTAAAACTAAGATACACCCCTACTTTTCACAGGCTTAAAAATAGAAGGCTTATATACAATAGAAAACAATATATTTTATATATAAAATAGAAGGCTTTTATCATACACGGTGACTGATTAATTAATAACATTTCTAGCCATGTATCAGTTCGAGGAAGAAGCTTCAATCAGCTGAAAAGTACAAGTTAACAAATGATATGAAACAGGACAATTAAACTTGTACTCAATAATTGCGTTTTTGAAATATATTCCTAACTTTGGTGCTGATATTGAAAAAACTTTTTCAGTTTCAAATTCTTTTTTAACATATTTGCATTGCTTGATAGCATAAATTACAATGGCATTTTATACAAGTCCCAAAGTGCACAAAAACTTTAATGAATGGTAAAATTTTATACAGGTAAGAAAAACTTCCTTTAAACCTCAGGGCTTTTAATATTTCATTATATCTTTTGTTTCTTTAGCAGTTTCACAGAATTCAGAGGATCCTGACACTTCTTTAATGAAGGGAGAAGAAAATAAAAGTCATACATCACTGAGAGACAGCAAAGAAAGAAGTCTAGAGGATATTTCTATTGTATGCTTTGCTCGATATTTTTTCTGTTGTTTTTATTCTTGTATTTTCTTGTGTTTTAAATGCAGTTTTTTTTACATATAATTTATTGCAAAAATATTATTGAAGAAGAGGTTTGCAATTTAAGAGCAGTGAAAACTATGTGTGCACCAAGCTGTTTAAAATCAGACATATTTGCATAAGTGCAAATATATATAAAAAATATATATATATATATTTGACACAGGAAATGACTAAAGAAAGAATGCCAACATTNGTCAAATATTATTGTTATTAGCTGAAGGAGTTTGTCAGTGTTGGTTTGGCATATTTCCTGTGTCGAATATATATTAAGCACTGAAGACAGATTTTGCACTTTACACACGTTTCTTTTCCTATTAAGTTTTTTCCCAACTGAAATGAATTTTGGTAGTGAAGTTTAAAGTTGGACTCCTGTTTAGTCCCAGTAACTAGTGCTTAGCATCGAGTTGGAATAACATACCATGGTACCTTATTGTAGAATGGCATCATCATCATCTGGTTGTAGCACTTTTGTACTGGCATGTGTTATAGGGGATAGGCTAGATTGTAGAGAAAACGGATGTTTGCAGTTGTTAAATGTTAATATACTACGACTTTGTTGCAACTTATGTAATATAACATTCGAAATGTACAACTGTGTAATTAGTTATGTACTGGTAGACGAGTCGGGTTAGATCAGGTGTGAATAAATTAGATTACATTGCGGTAGGGTGGATTAAGTTGGGTTGAATTGTTTAAAATTAGAATAGAAAAGAGAGAGGTGACTATACCGGATAATACTCTTAAAAGTACACATAATTTTTTATTTTTGACATTTACTTGGCCTTAATTAAGTTTAGACTAAGTTCAGTTTTAATAGTCTCCCCATCATCGAGCTCCTTTCAGGGGTTAAACAAGGATAGGTACCATCACTGTTCTTATTTATGCTGCCCATGGATTTCTTTATGAGAAGGGCAGATGGTAAATTTGAAATAACTTTGAGAAAGAACAACATGTTAATTGCCCTGTACTTAATAGATGACATTTCCGTAGTGTCTAACGACAATGAAACATATCAAGAAATGATGAGCAGATTACAAGATGAGAGTGTGAAGTTGGGATCATCAATGAAGAAAAACCAAAGCAATGACCATCACAGATGGCAGAAAAGAACCAATAACAGTGGGTAGAAAACGATTAGATTTGTTTGAGAAGTTTTTACATTTTGGGAGCACCATAGCAAAAGAGGACAAGCGGGCTCAGGCCTAAAAAGCCGTCAGGGTAGAGCCACTGCTACCATTAATTAATTACCAACATTTGGAAATATAAGCTGATAAACCTTAAAATAATAATCAACATGGCGATAGTCCTATCAGTAGCACTGTATGCCTTTGAAACATGGCAAAGAATAATTTAGATGGCTTACATCAAAGAAAGTCGATTCTAGAGATTATATGGCGTGACAGGATTACAGATGAAGTTTTACGAGGGTAGGACAAGGGCCACTACAAGTGACTGTGAAAGAAAAGAGATGGAAGCTGCAAGATGGATGCAGGTCATGTCTTAAGGTGGCTGGTCAAAGAACGCTTTGCCCACCATTCGTTATCATAAAGACCAAAAGAGGGGCGAAGAAACAACAGAAAGCCTGTAAGAACGTTGCAAACGAAGCTTTAGCCAGAGATTGTACATGTTGGTGCCTTCTTGTTACCCAGTGTCCTTCCCAGGACAGGAGTAACCAAGGTCTAAGGTAAAAGACCCACCTATTTGCTTACCTACCATTACTTTTTTTCAACTCTAAAAAGCAACTGTACTAGAGCTTTAGTTTGGTTTTTGCCTATATTTTTGTACGATAACCAGTCTATTTGAAAAATATTTTCTTTCATACTACTGAAGCNAAAGCCTGTAAGAACGTTGCAAACGAAGCTTTAGCCAGAGTTTGTACATGTTGGTGCCTTCTTGTTACCCAGTGTCCTTCCCAGGACAGGAGTAACCAAGGTCTAAGGTAAAAGACCCACCTATTTGCTTACCTACCATTACTTTTTTTCAACTCTAAAAAGCAACTGTACTAGAGCTTTAGTTTGGTTTTTGCCTATATTTTTGTACGATAACCAGTCTATTTGAAAAATATTTTCTTTCATACTACTGAAGCAGTTAAATACTGGCTAGTTCATGTTGTTATCACCCAAAATAAGTTAGGTGCTGTTAGGTGCGCAATTTAATCCAATTTAAAACAAGGAGATTGAATTTTTGATAAAATAAATCAGAAACACTAAAAAGAATTATAACGGGCTTTTTCTCAAAATCAGAGGCAGCGTGAAATGTTTTTTGCAACATATTGCCTGGAGAAATGAAATGCTTACAAAAATGAAATAAAACCTTTGTCTTATTCACTAAGCATATTCTGAAAGCAATTTCATAGAAGTTTGGATTTAAAAGTGATTCTGTATGTTTGATTTTTATAGATCAAAATGCCTAAGGATTAGACCATATAGAGTTTCAAGGAGAAACAACAGAAAATGGCCGTATAGTACCAGTTTCTTGAGTTAATATTTACTTATTTTGTATTGTAAGTATGGCATACTTTGGGATGTAGGTGGTGGTGTAAGGTGCAAAGTTATGTGAACTAGAATAGTGTGTATTGGTTTTGTTTTCTATATTTAATTATTCTCCTAATTTAGTATATGAGAGAATCCCGGAAATTATCTCAAAAAGTGAAATGGGGTCCAGTAAACATTACAGGAAATACAGGAAATACAGAAAATACAGGACTTTTAATTCAGTAGAAACCCTACTATTATTTATTTGTTGCACTTTTACAGAAGTTTTAGGAAGGTCAAATTTGGAACAAATGTTGTTCGCCTGCATAATGTGGTCATTGTTACGATTAAGTTACGATAACATGTATGGACCGAGTCACAGTTGCCAAGAATCGAAAAATGTATTATTTTCTTTCTATACTAAGAAATAGGAATATGGCTATTTGGCAAACATTGATGGGTGTGTAGTCGTTTTAGTTCTCTCTTTTTATTTTTGTTTGTTGGGTTTTTTTTGTTTGAATACAGGATGATAACTGCAGCACAAACACCGATTCACTTAACCAATCAGATGATATGACGCAGGAGAACAAGGATGAAAGCAGTGAGTCAGTGAAAAACAGTATGAACTGGACACCTAACTCAAACACTAGACTCGTTGGAAATCAGATTGAAGCTGGTGTATGGTCAGGCTGGTCGTCGGCTTTCGAATCACCAGAGAGTCAATGTGATACCAGCACTGAGCTGAACGATGTGAGTTCGCAGGACCAGCCACCAGTCTCCACGCCAAATTCCCTCCAGGAAAGCTTTGATACAATTTTAAAGAGTTTTGGTAATCCTCTGAAACCAGACCAGCCCGGTGCTCTGGATTTAAATGATGCACTAAGGAATGCCGTAAAAACTCAAGAGGTATTGTTTGGATATGTAAAATGAGATTATTACCACTAAATTAAGCAAATAAGAATACTTCGTAGTTGCACTCTAAGGATAAGGACATTTTACCGATTAAACATGCTAGGCACAGAAAAATGTGTAGGTCGGTACAAAAGTGACGTATTTGGAAACGAATTTGCCACAAGGTCTTACACCCTATTTCTTACAACTTTATTGGTTCTTTATCATTATTGTAATTGAATATCTGTTTCATGTTTACTTTTAGTTCTTTCATTCCTCCTCCGAGACAGCCAATATTCTTTTCGTTACTACTAGTAGTAGTAATAGTAGTAGTAATAATGATAATAATGAAAATGATGATAATGATGATAATGATAATGATAATAGTGATAATAATGGTAATAGTGGTAATAGTGATAATAATGATAATGATGATGATGATGGTGGTGATTATTATTATTATTATTTCTTAGCCATATTGACTTGCCCCAGTTGTAATAAAAAAATTTCCTCTGGTTTCTAGATAAAGGAGAACGGGAATATTCCAAAGTCGCCTTCACAGGGTATGTGTTATTTTTTGTTTTACAAGATGTCAATACAGGAGTTGATTTGACTTTATTGCTGTCGGTCATTTTTACTATTTGTTCGAATTTTTCTGCTTTTACATAGGGTCAGTTCTCAACTACCATCGTGTATAGATGTTGTGAATCTGTTTTGGGGAATCTTTAACTACAGTATTAAGAATAGAAAAATAAAAGCCAAGATCTATAAAACAATCATTAGACCAGTGCTTATGTACTGCTCCTGGACGTGAGGACTAAGGTAGAAAGAAGAAGAGTTGCTAACCAGAACAGAAATGAGAACATGACAGAGGTTATTAGCACCATTCTTGTTGGAGAGATGTGCAAATGAGGAAATAAGAGAGAGTGTTGGGATTGTAGCTGTATCGAAAAGATTACAGGGGTAAGAATAAGATTGTACGGCCAACTGTAGAGACGAAAAGATACGCATCTGATCAAGGAAGTGTGGATAGAACCAGTAAGAGGAAAACGATCAAGAGGGAGACAAAAAAAACCAGTGACATTATGTAGTAAAAAAAAAGATATAATAAAGGAGTAGAGCAACATAAGGCATTGGACAGAAGAAAGTGGAAGGCAAACGTTTGTGGTGCTGAAGCCTCATGAGAGGGAACAGTTTTACCGAAATATAAGAGCTCATGTGTTACTTCTTTTTAGTGCAAGACTTTAACGTTTTCTCGGTCTTTTTATTATTATTCACTTCATTCTCATTCATTCTTAGAACTGATTATTGCTTGGTCTAAAAAACATAACGTTGTATCAGTAATTGTCCATGGAACTCCCTTTATGGCACTTCTTTTCCTTTTTTTCTAATTCACGTCTGATGCCCTGTTGTGAAATGAAATGTTATGAAAGGTTGTTGATTTGGAGGGTTTTTTTTCTTTTACTTCGGGTTTCTTGAGGAGAAGCCGTGGCTTAATGGTTAGTACAGTTGCACCGTAACCAAGAGGTTCTGGGATCGATTTCCCCAGCGGGCGAAAAGAATTTGGATTTTTACAAAAGAAATAGGCCATTGGTTGGCTTCAGGAAGGGCACATGGACAAGAAATTCCTTACTGCCAAAACAAAGTATATCTGAAGGGCACCGCCTGAGCCTTAGTTACTTGGAAAAATGACGTTAAAACCAAAAAAAACCCTTCGATCTTCTTGACCTAGACGTAAACTGCCTCAGTGAACTGTTCTAAGACAATGCTATCAAAACGATAATCATCTAGTCATCTTTCCATTCATGATAATAAGCTAATGCACACATATCACCTTACTTTTGAAGGATTCGGGTTAATGTAAGTGAAGTCTTTTAAACCACCGTTAATCTGACCCATTTGGTTTGAACGAAAAAAAGTCAGAAAAAGAGTTACACTTGGGCATTTTTTCCAATAATTTAAAAGTTGGTGGATTTTGGCAGTACCTCTCATTGGCCATGAGTTCAAAAGGTCAAACATTTTGAAACAAATAGTCACGGCGCATAGATAACTTTTGCAGTACTAACCAACAATAGGTGTGCTTGAATTATTTTATCCAGTGTTATTAAAAATGTTTTGTGTGCTGCCCAATCGAAAGAAACGTACTAAGAATTAAAATAGCTCTTAGTATATTCATTCTTTGTCTTACACCGATTCCTATACAACAAGATTTTGTAGGATTGCGCTGAGCACTGAAGTTGTTTTCCAAGATTGATATCGCGTAACAAATTAGAAGTAAAGCAGTTGGTTTTTAATAATAGTGTACCCTTTTGAAATGTAGTGGCAGGTAAGGTACTTAAGCAATACTAATTTTAATTGCAATAATCAACTGCCAGACCAAATATGAGACATTTACAGCTGCCCTGCAGAACATCTCTTCTGTAAGAAGTTACAAAGTAAGATAAAAAAGACAAGATAGCCCCTTACCCTAGCTAAGAAAGAACGAAAGCAAGGGGGAAAGTATAAAGGAAATAAAAATGAATTTGTATTTCATGCAGCTTTGTGTTTCAATTGGTACAGAGTGTTCTGAATGGGTCTGCGTTTTCCGATGGTATTTGAAATGTGATTTACTGAGGCATTGTTGGATGAGTCCTGGTGGTACGTATTGGTGGACATATTAACGGGTTTAGAAAAATGGCTTCTATTATTGTATTTTTAACTGAACTTGAATCCTATTTTCCGGTACTCTTTATTATGAAAGAGTGATGGGTAAGGGACATGTATTAATTAAGCGTAGTTTAGAAGTTTTGGTTCGACCTAGAGGAGGATTTGATTCCCGTGTAAAATTTTGACAAAATTTGGCTCCGATCTCAAGGTATGGAAGTTACGGTGGCTTTCAACTGAAAATTATTATTTTTCCCCTGCGTGATAATCAAGACTTTGGCAGGGTTTTTATTTTTATGAAGTCGTTGATTAAAATCAAGCCCTTTGCAGTTTATAGACACTGGGGTAAAGCATTGTATCTGTAACGCCGGGGAAAGCTGACACTGAGAGATAGAGAAAGAAGTACTGACATCAGGAGAGAATTGGGAGTGAGTGACATCAACGACAAGGTCAAGAAAAAAAGAATGAGACGGTACAGAAATGCGATGAGGAGGTTAAGAACACCCGGCAAAGGCTTTGGAAAGTATAGTACCAGGAAGAAGAATGAGAGGAAGACCAAAGAAGCGATGAAGAGGTAACGTGAAAAAGGATATGAGCTACTTCGGCGTTCATCAGGAAGAGACCCTGGAAAAAGAAATCTGGAGGCGGAAGACCCGGGCGAATGACCCTGAAATGCCGGACCAATAGCCATAAAAGAGAAGAATTGGGATTTGGTGGAACGTGAAGATACTTGCCAACAACAAATATTAGACTGATTATGTTGTATATGTTGTATTATGAATGGCAGCTCTCATAAAAATGAATTTAATCATAATTAACGCTTAGCATTGCCCCAGGTTCAGAACGAGATGTTAAACTTTACATTTATTGTGATCAGTGACCATCAGGCTTACTTTGTTCTTTTCTTTTTCTTTTCTACTTCTAAATTTTGAAATGTGAATGATTTTAAATCAATACCAAAAACCAAACGTATTCTGTAACAACATAAATTTATCATCAAATAACGCAGTGATGTAACAACACAGAATACGTGCTCTTTTTCACAAACTATTTTTTTGTTATTTAAAATGATTTCCCCGACACTTTGGTGCAAATCGTAGCTGTAGGTGGGACTTGAAACGTGGAAAGCAGATATAAGTCACAACAGAATACAACCAAGTTACCCATCACATTTCACATTAATTTAACTGGCTTTTGATTGTCCCTAAATAATACCATTGACTATTATATTGTGTATTATATCTCTTATCTAACAGAGGCTGTTGATTCGTAGTGATGTTTGATGACTTGATCTGTCGGATATTTAGCTACGTATTTACTTATTTGTTTATTTATTAAATAAATATGAAAGTAGATACAAAAAGTAAATACTTAAATGATATTTACATGTATATATATACTCAATCTGCGGACAGTACCGTTTCGCCCTTTGTGGGCTCATCAGTGCAGCACAGACCTTCTGCGACATAACTCTCTGGCCATATTGCCGGAGCAAAAAAAACAAAGTTAGTGAAGAAAGTATAAGTGAAAAAGTGAAAAACGTAATTGAGTTTCTCTTGCTTGGTGTGGAGAAAAACTTATCGAATGAAGAACAACGATAAAAACGTCGCAGAAAACCGTTAACGAACAATGTTAATGATTATGTACATACACGTACATACTGTCTTATCAACAGAGTACGTTTGACGAAATTTCACGTACAGAAGATAATTTATTCGGGTACGCACACGTACCGCGGCTAATATTCGATTTGTTTTTGTCTGAGAGTCTTGTAAAAATCGTCTTCGTATTTTATACCTATTCTGGCTGCATGTAATATATAATATTAATTTAAATCTTGTTGCGATAACATTTTGACCCTTTTGTCTTTTTGTAACAATAATTTGCTCATGTGAAAGAATTATTTTGTTCGTGAAGGTTATTGATCACTTGTTAACCCAAGTCTTGCTTACCTTTTTGTAGATCAACATCTGCAGGATATGAATTTTGAGGTATGGTTTTTATAACTATTTGTCAAAATATTTGTTGTGGGTTGTTTTTACACCTCACATGATATAAATACACCTTTTTATCGGTCTTAGCTTTTTGGTATTATTAAAACAGCCAAGGACAGGTTTTAAAAATGAAAAAGGGCATCACACTGATTGTAATAGGATACTTTCTCACTTTCTTCCTGTGATAATCTTCATCTTCCAGTCTCATGACCATGATTATCTTTCAGATTTGATGATTCCAGCAGGTTGCACATGCGACGGCAGCTTTATTTGGTCCAGCAAGGTCATCAAATCCGCAATTTGGACCTCGATTGCAGGAGGGAAGGTGTTCCATTGTCTGTTTATTATCACATTCGCAGGTGTCGGAAGAGCTGATCCTCCAGCTTTTGAGTGATGGCTTACATCGCCAATGCTGAACTCGCAATTGATTAATGGTCTTCCAGACTCGCCAACTGAGCTCATTTCCAGTCACAAGTTCTTGTGAGGGGACGATACCTCGGCTTGCCCATGTACTGAACATGTTGTTCTCATTCCAGCTAGAAGTTCACTTCTCAGTTATGGTTGCATCCACCGATGTTGTAAGTGGTTGGGTATAGTCCATAAAGCTACTTCTAGATGATGGCCTCTTTCGAGTTGCATGGTGATGGTGTAGTCGGTGCCTTTCGTCATTTTATTGCTTCTTGCGCTGATTGCTAGCTTGTACTTTCCGTCGGATATTGGGCGGTGCAGTACCGGCGAGTGCATAGATACATGGTACGGGTGTGATCTTCAGGCATCCTTACAGGTGTCATTTAGAGTTGGGTCCATCTTGCGAACGTGGCAGAATCTGGGCCAAGTAAAGGTGGTGTATTCTGCGGCTGAGAGACAAAGGACAAGAGAAGTCGTGCGGAGGGTATTGGGATCTGCGCCCCATTTATTGTTCACGAGCTTGCGCAACAGGTTATTTTTTGTTGATACCTTGCCTCTGAGCTTGGTTACGTGGTCTTTGAAGGAGAGGGTTCGATCGACAGTTCCTCCCAAGAAGACAGGGTTCGGGTCGTTTTGTTTTTGTTGGCCTTCCCAGTAAACAGTTAGTTGCTCGCAGGTTGTTTCAGGTAAAGACAGCAGATCCATATTTATCATGTCGTATTTCAGCAGCCAACTTCATACCGGGTAGATTCGGTGTGTTGCTGGTGGGTTTCAGTTGTGTCTTCTGAGGCCATGTCATAGTTTTTTATTGTCTGGAATAGAAGTTGTGCCTTCACATCTTTGTCGCCCACAATGTTAAAGGATGCAACAGCCAGAGCCGGCTCTGAGAAGAACCCGTGGTTTCGACTTTGGTGTGAACACATCGTTTGAGTAGTTAATATGACAGTGAGATCTGTTTGCCTGATGGTTGTCATGAGTGGTGCAGAAAGTGGCCTACTGAAGTTAGGCCTCGGGCTTTCCAAGGATGCATCACGAGGAGACTTTCTGCTTGCAGTCCCCTTTGATAATTTGGATTTGACTTAAACGGAAAAAAGTAAAACACAAAAATGGAAAAGTGTATTTGTTTTGAATTTTAGTTGTGGTCGTTTTTGTTTTTTTTGTGTGTTTTTTTTCATTTGAGGTATCGTTTGATTTTTATGTTGTGATACATTTATGAGACATGGAAAGAAAACCCCCAATATTGCATGTTTGAGTAATCAGAGGTTCGACATACATGGTGAATAATATGTATTAGTTTAGTTTTTCTTGGTTTTCACTGATATCAAAAAAGATGTGGATTATTACCAGTAGTGTAACGTCATTGCTAAGACAGCCTTTTCCCAGTGATTGTTCTCAAAGTGGCTATAACAAACATACTGGGACACTTCTCTTCCTCGTTGGTTCACATTGAGTATAGGTAAACACCCCGTATTTATTTTTTGGTCGCCACAATGCAGGATCTGTAATACCCACAATTTGGGCATACTAATACAAAGTGTGCAAATAGATATAGGTTCGATAGGCGTATTAAATTCCACTGTGTGTGGTTTTTGACTGGTTTTGACTGGACATTTTGATTGTCTTTGAATATGTATTTTGATCCTTCAGTCATATTTTACGATAATAATAAAAGTATATTATTCATGACCTTCAGCTGTAGCCTTCCACAGGGTGTATTGCGTTGTGGGAGGTACCAAAAACCTACTAGTCAGTTTAACATCATTGGTTTAGCTCAATATATGTGATGGTATGCAAGCAATGATTGCGATATTTTGTTTCTGAAGTCTTGCAGGCTGCTGTGGGTGGGAACATAGCGATTCATCGTTTTTTTCAGACCCAAAGGAACTATTTGACTCTTGGTGTTGGTGTGATACAGATGGAAAATGCCGTGTCCCTCTAAGCTACATATCGCTCGGCTTTTTACTACCTTTGTACATCCCAGCGCTTTTCTGTTTGGTACGTTTGTGGTCATGCCATCCGAAAGATGAAACTGTGCTAGTCGTATGAGCGAAAATAATTTTTTTATCATTTTAATGAAGTATTAGAGTACACCCTGACATATTTCAATTGTGTCGCTAGGTTTTCTCCAACTTTTTAAGTGCTGGCTACATCTGTCGACAACTTTTTTAAAAAGTAACCCTTAATTTTTCCCCCTAACATTTGAGCTTCAGTCTCACAGCATTTTTTTTTTCAGAAATAATCGACAGTTTGGTCTCCACATAGAATTTTTTTATTTCTGTATCATTCTGCAACTGATTTAGTACCATTCCATTTGGACTCTTTGGTGGTTTGTTTACAGACATTAAACGCCGTAGCACTTGGCAAACTCTTGGCAGATTGGTACCTGTAACGTCTTGCTCCTTTTGAGTATTTCCTGGCACGAGTCTGGTTATATAGCTCATCTGCCGAGTAATACCTCCTGAAGGAATTTTGACAATCGTAAATGTTCTTACCAATAACCATCTAACAAATAAACACGTAAAAAGCACTATATCGTAACAAAGATATAGTTAGGCTATCAACACGATTTAAGCGTAAAATTAAGAAGAATCTTCAGGAAATATGAGAATTTTTCTGTCGAAAAAATTAAAAATTTTTGTGACAAAACCTTTACATGGTACTTTGCCCACTATTGTATACACTTTTTTTGAAACATCACAGTTGAATTTTTAAGAAATATGTAGTTAAATTTCACTTCAGAATAACTACGCTTTGTCACAGTTGCCAACGGCCAAGTTAAAGTTACGAATTGAACATTCCTTGTCACTTCTATCATGTGTCGTTATAGGGGCTACAAATATTAGAGTATGCATGTTTCAGAAAATCGAGACAGAAGTAGTGCCACTTTCTTTCAAACTATAAATGTTTGTATATTGTGAATTGTGTCGAAACGGGATACAGTATTAATTTTTTTGTTTGAACATTTTCGCCCATTTGGCGAATGGCAGCTTTTGGCAAAACGTACACACGTTAGGTGTTATGAAACAAGTCTTGCCAAAGAGCTTTGCTGAGGATCGACATTGTCTACTTACGTATAATTATAAGCTTTAAGCTCCCTATTGTTTACTGACTGAAACGCAGCGGTTGGTGACTGAGAGTACAGACTGGTACAGGCTTGCAGTCTTCTACAGATTGGTTCTGTATTTGAATTGCGAAAGCTTATAGAAAACTCTTAGTGCGTCATGTAGAGGAAACGCCAGACGTACAGCCTATGGTCTGCTTTCGACTTCATGTCTTTCCAGCCAGGCCATGTTGTCTCCATAGAGTTAAACGTGTTTTTGTGGTTGGTTCATTGAAAAAAATCGCATCCAGGTGAACAAAATAACTTGTAAATATAATGACTTGTTATGTCAGCTTCATCGATAGAATTTGCCTGATCAAGCAAATGCTATCGACGTCACATGTGAGATTAATGGAGTTTTATAATTTTCTTGTGTGAATGCTATTATGCATTGTGTGAAAAATTGTATTTACTGTAGTTGAACCACCTGGTAAATTTCTATCTGTGAATGAAGCGCATGGAGGAATATAATTATCAAGGCGAAGAACAGTGTGTATGAAGCGAATACTATTCTCAGTTTTCACAAACGATTCCACAGAATGTTCATGCAAAAAGGTTCTTCTGTTCAAAGTTTTGGGAAGAAGTGATTTGAGTGTCTTGCATATCACAGGCAAAGACGTATGCAGTTGGAAAGCGAAAATGCATCTCTATGGACTTTGCTACAAACGAGAGAGAACAGGCGGAATCCGAGAAAATGAACATGATTAGTATTTAAGAAGATTGAGTAACACAGCCTTCTTGGCTGCCTATGTTCCTAATTGATGTAAGGTAATTCTAGAGCATGGAACGTGACAGAAGAAGGTTGGGCTCAAACTGTCACAAAGGCACAAATTGGATAAAGTGTATATGTTTATAAGTATACAAGATGTAATATATGACCATTTTAACATTGACTGTTATAACCAATGAGAGCACTGGGTTCTTAGTGGTTCAGGATATAGAAGCTATTCCAAGTGTATGCAAAAATTAGTCTTTCAAATGACCAAACTGTGTCCATGTTATTATTATTATTATTATTATTAGTAGTAGTAGTAGTAGTAGTAGTATTTCTATCTTATAGAGGATGATACAATTCAGTTGTTTACAATAAAAATATAATAAACACTGCTGTCAACATGTGTCCTCTTATGAGAGAGAAAAAGTATATGAAATTAGAAACTAAAAATCAAATAACTTAAAAACCTCGTCCCCATGGCCTCTCTCTCACTTCCGGACATTCAAAAATGCCAGGAAAGCCGAGATGAGGCCCTAGGAACGAGGATGAAAAATTAGTTGACTGAAAATAAAATAAAAATGAAAAGAGAAAAGCTATTAAAAATGAATTTATTTCTACATATATACAAGTTAAAAAGTTTCATTAAAATATTCGCTCCCAGGTAATAAAATTATCTCTTCCCAAATTCTAATTTGTATTTTGGCTGTTTTTTCAAATTGTTTCGTGTATTCATGCTGTGATTTTGTACTTCGAAATAGTGGAAATTGCAACAAACTCAACCATTTAAAGTTTCGAACCAACTTGCCTGTGTTATCTTTCACCGTTTTCTGAATGGATGGCACACTTTTTCCGATAATCCGTTTAGCTCTCTTTTCAATGGACAGTAATTTCTGTGACTGTGTACCTGTAAGATACAATATAACAGATAGCATGTACGTTAATATCGGCAAAATTGTTGACATAAATATTTTCATAGATGCTTCTTGATTCAGATAATGACGTAGTTTGGATAGCAGCTTTAATCTTGAACTGCTTTTCTTGTGAGCATTATCGAAATCCTGGTTAAGTGTGAGATTACAGTCTAGTGAGTGGTCTAGGTATGTGTAAGAGTCAGTGTTGTTGACAATTTCTCCGTTGAATCGTACTTGTAGGCGTCTTGGTTGTGTTGATATTCAGTTCGCTGTACCAAACAACATTACCTCGGTCTTTCCAACATTCATGATAATTTTCAGCTCGTTTTCTCGTAGATACTGTTCAATGTGTTAGCTCCTCAGTCAGCTTCTCTTCGATCTCTATAACACTCTTTCCCTTCCACGTTATGACAGTATCATCAGCATAAATCACAGTTTCACATACTTTAAGAATTTCTGTAAGGTCGTTAAAAACAAAATGAACAGTAGAGGGCCTAGAACGTACCCTTGTGGAACTCCAGTGAAACATGGTTTAATGGCTCTATTTGTAGGTGCTGCTTTCTTTGAAAAAGATCATCGGTAAGTAATTGTAATTCGTTACCACGAATAACATAGGAAGGAAGTTTAGTAAGTAAAGCGCCGTGGCTCAACGTATCAAACGCTTTGCTCAGATCTATGAATGTCGCACCGACTGGATAGCCTTGATCGACGTGTCTCCTGATGTTATCAAGAAAGAAGGTGGTTGCAAGGTTGGTTGATCTCTTCATAAGATATCAGAATTGACTTTCATTTAGTAGGTTTTCTGTGCCAAGAAATTCTATCAGTTTTTGATGTACTGCTTTTTCTAAGAGTTTGGACACAGCAGGCAATACTGATATCGGACGGTAGTTAGCTGGATCAGTCCTTCAGCCTTTTTTGTAGATCGGAATTACCTTGGCTATTTTCCATAGTGACAGTACTGTACAAGTTCTCACTGATAGATTAAAAATGTAACATAGCGGCTTAGATATCTGGTTTCGACAGTCTTTCAACATACCGTAGGTAGTCCATCTACTCCTGACGCTTTTTTACGTTTGAACCGTTTCAACGGATTCAGCACAAAAATATTAGAGATATACGTCATGTTGAATCGCTTCTCTGTTCGTGAGCGAATACGTTTTGCTGATTTCTATACAACGTCGGCCAATCTATTGGATTTTTTCTTGAGAACGTTTACTTCAGTTGCATAGTATTCGCTGCATTTCTCGACAAAAGTTTGATTTTTGGTTATTTTAGCAGAGGTATGGTTAGTCTCACTGGGAAAATCTTTTTCATACATTGCCAGAATTGATACGCATTTCTAGAATGTTCATTTAACATATTTCGGTAGAAAACACTTTTTGCTGATTTTAACTTGTTATTAAAACTGTTACGAAGTTTTTTGTACATGCTCCAATCAGCGGGCTCCTTAGATCTTCTGATAACACTCTCCTATCTATCTATATCTATCTGCAGTATATAATACATTATGTAAAACATTGAATGATATATCAGTCAAGTATGTGGTGCATAATGTTTAATATTGTAATTAGTATAACCGAAATCTGATCCCAGCTTATGCAATACCAACACGTTTGTTGGAACTATTAATTAGAAAACCGTCATCATTTGAAAACGGCTTTTATCCAAGTCTTCCAGTGCTCTTTCTCTTTTTCATTTTACTTTCATAACTGCTTCTTCGGTAAGACAAATAGGATGTAGAATTCAAAGCACACAGTTGGAGAAAACTGACAGTCAAAACTATTTCTTACTACGTAAACATATTCTTGACCAAATCGGCAGAGGGAATATTTTGTATTGTAAAGGTTAACAGTGACCGTTTTTACATCATATTCTCCCAATTGTACTTTATTAACATTAGTTAATCTCTGCAGTTCATTCCAGCGTGCCCTAACGTCTTTGTTACTTTGACAAAAGGCATTTTTTTCAAATGATATGGTTGACTAATGGTACGCCCAGTGCAGAACAAATGCTCTATGCAGAAGAAACTAGCGAACTGAATTCTAATTTCAGTAACCTGTAGAGGAAGTTCAAGCTGTTAGAATTCACTGGCACTTGTTTTTAAAAAGTAGATATCCATGTGTCGTTAAGGATCACTTGCATACAGATTATGGCCATACGTTTTGTGTAGTCGCTGGAGAAGATAACCTGATCTAATCTCCTATAAGCCAATTATTGGTGTTGTCTGTGTACTGCTTACACCAAAAGCAGTGTCAGAGTCTGTCGTGGTCTTTAATGTATGGCTGCGGGAACAAATTATGTAAGTATTCATAAAACACTCAGTATTTATCGGGGTGATTTTGTGCAAGGAGGTACCCATTTGAAACTGCAACACCTGGTAGGTTTTTGTTATATACTCTTTTCTGTCGCTTGATTTCGCGCTGAGTTTTTTTACGCTATACTTGTTGGCATTTGAAGGTTACCTGTAGCTCTTTTTCTTCACCATCAATTGATTGGGTGACGTTATTGTAACGGACTTTAATGAAAATTTTACTTGAAATTTTACGAAGAATTGATGGACTTGAATGGTTTTTCAGAGCTTTTAATCTGCTGCTTTTTATTTGCCCCTCCCACAGGAGATGAATATTACATTTTTGCATTATTATAAGACCAGTAAAGCAACATAAAAAGAAAGAAAAGGAGTAATTATCTAGAATCACTGCGTTCAAGGGCCGTGCTTAGTGCATTAGAAGGAAACAAGGGTTTCTGCAAACATTTTACTAGTTTAATTAATTTTAATGCTCATAAAATGTAAAGAAACTGTGGGCTAATGATACATTAAGTTTCACAGGAGGCTTGAGTATCTTGGTCAAGTTTCCAAAGCCTTGTAAAGAGATCCATTGATTCACCTTAAAGTCACGAAGTGCATTGTAATAAAACTTTCAAGTTTCTATAACGGCTCCTGATACAGCCAAAATCGTAGGTTGGGGCATTAGAGCATAAATCTGTGAAGAAATAAATGGATTTAAGGCTACAGTTAATCCTTTACCCATGTCTTTGTTATTTGTTATGGTCATTTCTACTTACATCCATCTCCAGAATAGATGTCCACCCCCTCCCACCCCGACTATATATTTTTTAAACTGTCTACCAGAGCTTCATATTGCATGACCCTGTTAATAATTTTTTGAACCAAGAGCACGGTAAAAATTCAAGAAAGGAGAAAATAAGACAACAAGCTCAACTTACATTATGTTCTTCACCCTTCTTTGCCTCCTTCACACATACATCTCATCGCCCAAGGTACGCACAATATCAGGATATAAGAATAATAACACGTGGGTGAGCTTAATAACTACTCGTAAACATTATTAGTTTCCTCTGTAATTACATTATGTACATAATAGGAAAGGCAGTTGCTATTTAGCCGTCTGACGGCCTTTTAAACCGAAACCTATTCTACCTTCTTTTATCAGAAGTAAAATTTCATTGGTCGATTTGTTCAAGCCACGTAACGCGGTTCTCTTCAAGCCACAGCATAAGGAACAGGGTTAGGGTTAGGAACAATAGGAACAGTATTCTGCCAGACAGGATCCGGTACAAAATGGCCATCGTTTGTCAATGACGGTAGAATAGGATTCGAGATGTCCAGCCGTCTGACGGCTAGCTAGCAGCTGCCTAATAGAAAATGGTAACAATTTTAATCTTTTAAAAATATGTAAGAACAGTAATAGTTCATTTAAAATAGACAAAGTTTGTTTTACAAAAAAATTGTAAGAAATATCTTGGTTTATTCCAGTCCCTCTCTTTATTTATTTTTAAATATTTTCCCAATCTCCACGTTTATTGGATAACCGCTTCTATTCCGGACTCGAGATAGGAGCTGAATGAATTTTACAAGTACTCAAGTTAATTTTTTTATAGTTTACAATGTAACTAACTTTTTTTTCGCTTCTTTGTTTTTATGTGGTCTGCCATCCACTGTTATATTGTGTAATTTTGCATGTTTAGCGTTATTGTTACTTAATACAAACTTAACAGTTTATTTTAAGAATTATGGGGTTTTTAATCGTTAAAAGATAATAACTAGCACCCAAATCAGTACGTTTATTGATCGTGTTAAGCCTATTTTGGGGTGATTATTGGCTGGAGTTACCCTCTCGTCAGTCTGTTACGTATTATTACACTTGGAGGGAAATAGAAAGTCACCCGGTTTTCAATTTATTGGTTAAAAGTTTAAGTCAGACTACTAAAAAGCAAAACTCATATTAAATAAAGTGTTAAACCTGTTATTTTGATACTATTTACTTAATTTAGATTGTTTCTCGTGGACTAAGCTTCGATGGATCAGAGGAGGTGAGCTCATTAAACGTTTTCAAGGTGTACTTAAAGTGCGGGTAATTATGTCAAGAGAAGTGTGTTGAGTGTGCGCATTTTGTGTTTATTTATTACGGGTTTTTTTAAACTTGGAGGCAATAAATCTGTTAGGTATTTAAATCAAGATTATTGTAGTCATGGAGAAAGGCATACTTGGATCAGATTACAAATATCCTCAAATGCGCCAGTTTTAACCAGCAATGTATGGCAGACCTGGAGATTACCTTAAAGCTGTACAGCATTAATATATATTAGAGTAAATTTTAAACTGGATTGACTGTAGTTCAGGTTTTACTTAATTCTCTGCGTTTTATTGATACCCAATGTGACGCATTTTGTGGAAGCATTTTTACATTTACATTTAATCCCATAATTCATGTAATTCTGCTTGACCAATGCTTAATATTTGGCTTTACTGTAGTATTTATAATAATTTAAATGGTTTAAAATAGCTTTTCTAGTGATTTGCATTGGGTTTTAAAACACCGAATTTTACAACAGAATGGGGAGAGAAATAAGTAAAAAACTGTCAAGTTCTTGGGAAGAAAAAACCATTATTAATACGTTTAATTTTGGGAGATAACCTAGTTCTTTTTTATCATAGAGATATGTACTGGACTCTCTTGTAGGTATTGGTAAAAAAACTTACCTCTGTAAACAAACAATTAAGAGTCAGTAAACCCAACTCCATAATGACCTTACATAAAAGTCCTGTACACTAGGTCGTAGTTGAAAGGAAAATGCCTCCAACAGTGACTTACACTGGAAATTAAAAGCACCTACGAGGGGATAAGTACTTTATTTTTAAATGAAATCTCCCTAACGTGCTATGTAATATGAAATAATGACTACTGTTACTTTGTTACTTTATTATTAGTACTACTGTTATTATTATCGTTGTTGTTGTTATTATTACTGTTATTATTTTGTTAATTTTTAAAAAAATATTGTAATTGTCATAAGCATTAGGGCAATCTGAAACCGAAGCTGCATCTGTCTTTAACTTTAGGAAACTGGAACTGAAACTTTTTCTGTTTACACCTGGATGATCATTTATTGTTTAGCAGAGCAGAACTCCAGTCAGTGTGATTTATAATCGAAAGGAACAGATGTAGTGTTTCTATTTAATATTTTAGATCAAGAGAGAACAGATCGCATGTGAACAAATCATCATGATAGGTTCCGTTATATATGTCGTAATGTAAATCTTCCTGGTTGAAGGCATATCCTGCTTATTTTTGTTTTTGAAGACGGGTTAAGCTTGGAGACCAGTACAAGCCCTTTGCAGCCCATGTTAGTTGCAAAACATGCGTTGAGACCTTGCGTGATTGGGGAAATTACAAAAGGAAAAGTATGTCATTCGCTGTTACTATGGTGTGGAGAGAGGGTAAAGATGATGTGACAGACTGCTATTTTTGCATGACTAAGTTTCAAGGAATCAGTCAGAAGAACAAGCATTGTGTTCAGTATTTGTTAAATACAATTGCAAGTGTGCTTTTCACTGAAACGGCCTATCAGTAAAATTTTCTTTTAAATGACCTCGAATACTTCCCATGAAAGTGCTTACAGTAAAGATGAAGGTTGAAGTGTAGCAGCAAGAATTGGAGCTATCAAGTCACAAACAAGGCTGAACTCGAACAACAATATCAAGGCTTGGTGAGGGATCAACCGTCCAGATGTAACAAGAATGTCAAAGCTAGGTGAGGGATTAATTGTCCAATAATAGTACTCTATGAAAGAACAGATGTTGGATAAACAGGGAATCAAAAAGGCCCCAGGCATAAGCTATTTCCTACAGCAAAACAAATAACCAACATCTGAAGAAACAACCTCGCCAGTGTTGATATCAGAATGATATTTGATGAATATTGAGGGAAGATTGTCTCTCGAGTTTCTATCGAATGATGTAAGTTGCGTTTTAGTGCATTAAAAGAAACCGACCATCCCTATCTTACGCAAGTTGGACTTGTTCCTCTAAAACAGAAAATCATTTTAAGTGAACTAACAGCTGTTATAGAGGGAAGAGATCAGATTTGACTGATCCAAACAACAGAATGTATTTAGTACTGAAAACGTCCGCAGTCAGATCAAGGATTACTGTTTGACGGTAGAATAGTGGATTGTTAAGTCGGCGTGATAGGGCAAGTTTGGTGTTAATTACTGTGGCATTAAAGTTTTGATATACTTTTTGCTTGTTTTTAAGGTTTGTCTTCAGCCTTAAAAAAAGAAAGTGTAATGATTATTCTGATCTACTGGGCATTACTTGATTACTGAAAATGATGCTATGATGAAAAAGATGGCAGGGTGCTATGCACAGAAAATGACATATTAGACAAATGTATTTCGAAACCCTGATGAACATAGAAAATCTCAAGAAAGAGAGAGCAACTGACGGCCAGTACACTGGGCGAGGAGTTGGTGGAATAGAGAAAGACGAAATAAAGAGAACTGGTCGAATGAAGAACAGTAAGGCAGTAGGCACAGACTAGATCCCAGTCGAAGTGCGGAAATAGAAATCAGTAAAGAGCCATTTGGCTTTATGCTCAAGTGAAACACAGCGGATGCCATTTTTTATTTGCGCATGATGGCTTACAAGTATCGTGAGAGGCAGAATGAACTGCACTGTACGTTTATTGATCTAGAGAATGCATACATATTATTGTAGTCCAAGGTCTGGTATTGCATAAAAGAAAAAGGCGTGTCCGAAAAGAATGTCAGATGTATCAAGGATATGTAAATAGGTTGTGAGACTGTGGCCAGGTGCGCAGCGGAAAGGACCAAACCCTTCAAAGCTTATTTAAGCCTATATCAAGGTTCATCCTTATGCCTTCTCCTTTTCGCAATTGTTATGGATGAGCTGACAGCGAAGGTGAGAAGAGGTAGCCCAGCCAACATGATATTTGATGATGTCGTACTAGTCCGGAGAAACCTGAAGTAGGGGAAGGACTGGAGAGGTGGAGGAAGGCGCTGGAGAAAGGGGGATTAAGGCCAGTAGATCAAAGATACAACACATGTGCACCAGCAAGAAGGTGGAGTCATCCCGATAAAAGTAGATGAAGTTGAGGTTCTTGAGAAACGGTAGTTATCGTCTCAACGATACAGCGCAATTGTTGGAGTTACTGAGAGGTTGGAGTAGTTGGAAGAAAGTGACCAGAGTACTTTTCAACCGAAAAGTACCAGTGTTAATCAAGGGAAAAGTATACAAGTCCTTGATTAGGCCGGCTTTGATGTATGGGATGGAAACGGTATCAGTGACTAACAGCTTGAAAAGCAGAGTGAGTGGATCATAGACGTTCATGGGACGGTGGTTACTGGGAGTGATCAGACGGGATGTGATCAGGAACGAGATGATCAGAGAGGTTTTGGGGGACTGGAGAGTTCTCAATAAAGTTGCGTGAGGTGAGCTTGAGGTGGTTTGGGCATGTGGAGAGGAGAGACGAAGAGCATGTTGGACAACGTTTTGGGTATGAGAGTACCCGGTACGAGACCGACAGGAAGACAGAAGAGTATATGGTATGATTGTGTAAAGGAAGATATGCGAGCGATGGGGGTGGAGTCTCTCGATATGTTAAATCGTGCCCTATAGAGAAGGAAATTGTACTGTGGTGACACTTGAACTGGGAGCAGCTGAAAGTAAAAGAGGAATAAAAAGGAAAAAGTTGGTACCATTACCAAGAGGGGCAACAATCTGTACTTTACTTCCTATTTTGGTATGATGTAATGTTATGAAATACAGTGCAGTACAGTATGTAGTTTAATAGGATGTATTATACTACATTACTACCTTTTCTATATTGCAGTGCACAGTATTAGCAGTGGAGTATGTTCATTTGTGTGATATAATGTATTTTAGTTTAGTTTGCGATAGTAGTATGACGTATTTTTATAAAGTTAATATAGTATTGTATAGCTAGCGTGGTATATTATTGTGCACTTTTGTACAGTGATTTATAGTGTTGTATCACCAGTGCAGTTTAGTGTAATATGGTACAGTACAAGTTAATATGGGAGAGCAAATCATGGAATAGGCTAGTGTACTGGTGTGTAACATAATTAAGTCTTTCGGTTAGTAAGCAAGTGTTAGTATAGTATAATGTGTATATTAATTGTGTAAATAAATTCATACGTATGAACATATCTAGATGTATGTAGGGAGGTAAATATAGATATTGTTGTGTGACCTCATATTTTGACTTACTAGTTAACGGTATTACCGTCTTACATCTTACAATATGACTGTATCTCATTGTCATTCCATTTTTCTGCAAGTATCAGGCATAGTTTTTCATATATCTAACCCCACGCCCTCCTGATATCCAAAATTCTTCTTAACCTTGGATTTTCGTAGCTGCTTGGCACGACCATTTCTCAACTATCAACTATCAAAAAGGTTATATAGTTAAGGTTATAGTTAATTTGTAATTTTGCACTCGTGTCAGTTTTTGAAGAACCCATTTTGCTGGCTGCTTCTCAGTCAATTGTTTTCTCCATCATTTTTCAGTAGTTATTGACACAAAATCTAGGAAACTTTTCACTTCGTTAACTTCTTCTTGCCATAAATTGACGTCGAAAAAATTTAAATAAGGTTATCTGTGGGCTCTGTGGAAAGTATGACAGTGATTGTGTTTTGCGAGCAAAAGTAAAAAAGGTGATTGGCTTAGGTTTATCAGTACTCAGTTTGCGCCACCGCACCCCATTGTTCTTGATTCACGCCGAATCTGATTCTGTTCTTTAATAGCATGCAATTTTATAGTCTATGGTGAACTTATAGTTTTGCCCACACCTGCACACGTGCTAAGAAGTTAAAGTGGGTAGTTTACATTGGTAATCACGTGTTGTACACCCCACTAAACGAGTTCCAGGTTCCGCCTTGATGGTAAAATGTTGCAAGTATCGCTGTGAAAATAGAATACACTTTCGGACGACAGTGCTTTGACTCATACAATTGTGTAATGAGTGTTGAAAATTTGTTTCGGATCCATTACATTGATTAATATTAATTTCTACCTGTAACTTCCACCTAAGCTTGATGATTTGGTTTGTATGTGATGGAACGGAAATAGTGTGACATCTTAAAATATTGATTTGATGCTGTCTGCTTAGAAAAACAAACAGAGGTACGTGAGTCTACCAGCTGACTACTCAAGGGCTCGAGTCTGTCGTGAATACTCCGTCTGACGTCAAAATGTATCGTGACCGGAACAATATTAACTGAGATAGCGGTCCAAATGNCACTGCCTTATTGTAGACACCAGTATGGATGACTATAGAATACACTTTCGGACGACAGTGCTTTGACTCATACAATTGTGTAATGAGTGTTGAAAATTTGTTTAGGATCCATTACATTGATTAATATTAATTTCTACCTGTAACTTCCACCTAAGCTTGATGATTTGGTTTGTATGTGATGGAACGGAAATAGTGTGACATCTTAAAATATTGATTTGATGCTGTCTGCTTAGAAAAACAAACAGAGGTACGTGAGTCTACCAGCTGACTACTCAAGGGCTCGAGTCTGTCGTGAATACTCCGTCTGACGTCAAAATGTATCGTGACCGGAACAATATTAACTGAGATAGCGGTCCAAATGATTACGCTGTGCCTAAAGCAAGCCCAGGCAACTCCGTAGAAAATAGAAAGTCCCATGTGAAATTTGGAACAAAAGATTTAACCAAAGTGCGTTTTACTGTCTTCTTGTAGCGTCACTTGCGTTTGACTATCTTGATACTTGGGTAACCTACTGTTATGTTGGTAGAAGTGACCCATCTTTGGTGTTTTAGTTATTTTAAGTATTGTGAGTGCACTCTGTTTAGTTGAGGAACAAATACTTGGGCAACCTACTGTTATATTAGTGGCAGTTACCCAGCTTTAGTGTTTTAGTTATTTTTAGTATTATGAGTGCATTCTCTTTAGTAAAATAACAAATACTTGGGTAATCTGTTGCCCTAGTTGTCGCGATGAGGAAGCCCAGGTTAAAGGAAATAAAACAACTTGTTTATCGAACATAACCGGGATATGGCAATTAATTCTTGATTAGTATTCATTTGCGTTCGAAGAGCTCATATAACCATTTGACTCTGTCGACGGACCCAGACTACTATTCGAGGTGTAGAAAACTGTTTGAACTTTCAGTGAAATGGTCTGATCTATCAACAATATGTGGCAAATTTAATTTATTGCAAGATCAGATTGATCCTGCTGATTTCAAACAGACAATTCACAAACATACAATTGGCGATTTGGACATTTTGGTGGACAAACTACTTGATATTGCACAATTCAGTCCGTGTAAAAAATCTCAACTAGTTTGCCCAACGCTTCAGTATCATGGTGTTTAGCAAATCGGAACGTAGCAGCAGGAAGCTATTATTGGATAGATATACTTAAAATACTGATAAAGCAAGACTTGTTGGAAATGTGCAAACGTCAAACTGTGCAACGCAAGACTAACAACAGTGGATAATATAATTATTAGAACATCATCTGAACATTTGCGTCCAGCAACTCCTATAGAAATAGTACTACTAAGCGAAAGAAGACATAAAACTTCTTGGAGAACGGTGTGAACAATGGCTGAGCTATATAATTAATAATATGACTTCTGATATTTCGGTAAGTATTACTGTTGCTTTATAGGAAAAGGAATTTTTAAGCGTACAATGCGACGAAAAAGAGTTGTTGTTCGTGAAGGAGATTTTTTTGAGAGGTAACATGGAGATGTGACGAATTTTTACTTGTCGACTTCAAAAATTTTGTAAAAGAGAAAAGTGACTTTGTGATGGGGCGTTTGGCCCCGCATTGTCGTTAGACAGCTTTTCACGGTTCATGGAATTATCTCTGGAAATGACACAGTAGCACTACTTTTTTTGTAACAAATAATAAGACCGAAGAGAATTATAATTAAATTTTTGAATTAATTAACGAAGGAAGGAATCTAAATGTGACATCGACTTCAGTGGACTTTGAAAGAGCAGCAGTAAACGCAATTGATAACAATATTCCACAAGTATTTGTGAATGGTTGTTTTTGCAATTTGGACAATGTTTATAGAGTAAATACAAGCCACAAGATTACAAACATAGTACTACATGCGCTACTTAACATGTTTTCATAATTATCCTGCAATGACAAATTTTATGCCTTAAAAGAGTACTTTTAACAAATGTCGGCTAGTAGTCTGTCGACCAGCTGACCAAACCGCCTGCTGTCTGTCTGGGAATTGTCTTTCAGGTGATTGTCGGTCGATTGCTTGTCGACGAATTGCCTCATTATGGAAATAAAAGCTTGACGTAACAAGGAAACATATTTTTCTTTGGACGTTGTTAACAAAGACTTCATTTTGAGTAGTTAAATAGTGGTCACAAATTTGCTGCTACCTAGCTGTTATCATCATATCAGTACTGCATTACAACATTGGATTATACAACCAGCAATCTTTTGGCACCTGAAAATGCCAGTTACATAATATAATGACATGTGGCCAGACATGCCAGTCACGCAAGACTCAAGATAAAGAAAGTCGAACTTAGTTTCGAAATCAAAGCACTGGGATAAAAAGTGCAGATTTCTACTGATATTACACAAATCTACTAATTTCAATGCAAAATTTTATTTGGAAACATCATCTGACTTTTCAAATCGGCCATAGTAGCTTCCCTCACATATATGCATTCCCGGAACAAACGTCAAATAAGAAACAGTTGGAGGGTAGGGTCAACTCTTAACGTTCCACTTTTGTGTATATTGACAGAACAGCAAGAAAACCCCCGTTTCACGGTTTCAGCCGCTGAGGAACAGGTAGTTGCATTAAAATTTGGAGACCGATTTGTCCACGAAATGAAATAATGATTATAGCATTAATATTGAATATGATAGTAAAAATAATTTTAATGGCATTTTTGTTGGCTATCTTGATCCATTTTGATTTTTTAAATAAGCGTCCATGAGCTTCTCAGTTGCTTATGGTTAGTGCCACGTCATTACTTCTGCCTTTATTATCTTTTTTAAT
This sequence comes from Morbakka virulenta, assembly GCA_003991215.1. NCBI lineage: Eukaryota > Metazoa > Cnidaria > Cubozoa > Carybdeida > Carukiidae > Morbakka > Morbakka virulenta. The sequence goes on from RDPX01000421.1 coordinate 334,407, forward strand.
GTATTTAAATTACAACTGCCTGAATTATTTTTTCTTTTCGTTTTGTTACTGCTTAGCTTCAGTGAAAAGCTACGCCCGTGATCAATTTGGTTCAATCGCTGATCTTAACACTTTGGGTTACTAGTCATTTCTGTCAATTTCATCAGATCATTTAGGCTTCACATCCCATAAATACAAATTCACTCGAGATTTTGAAGGATAACAAATTACAAATTTCTTAAATCTGATTGAAGTAGAATGTTCTTTGTGAAGGGTAGAAAACCCGCCTCAACTTACAGTTAATAAGATACGATACAATTTATATTTCGACAAGAAAATCTTTGCACTCAAATGCCTTGCATGAGATGAAAAAATAATTATTAAATGTTTAGATATCGAGGATTGCATTGTTGTGTTATTTCTTTACTGCTGAGACTATAATCTGTAAGGTTGGCAATTTATATTTCTCACTATTACTACTGCCATTCTGCTTGGTTGCACTCAAATGTTAATATTATTCGTATTCTTGATTCTTTATTACTGTAGTCAAGATTCCAGTTTGAGAAGCTCTATGAAATAGCAATAGAAAAAGGATTAGATAAACAGAATTTCCAATGCAAAGGATGTGGCAGACCAATCGGTTTAAGTACGTTTTTGCCTTATTTTCTTTTTTTACGTTTTTTTTAAATCAGTAATTTTTCAAAACACAGTCTGAAAAACACCATTTGTTAATGATAATCGTTAATCTGCTGCAGAATGATGTATTAATTACTTTGTTTTGTGTCGTCGTCGAAGACCAATTTTTAAAAATTCCAAACTGTTGTATTGCCTTGGTAGAATATAAAAATTTAGCGAGAATATCCAGTTATGGTAAACGTACGTAAATTAAGGATTCAACAACTTGCTTTCCGGATTTTTCTCGCTGTTATGTGAATCATAGAAAATATTTTTCCACACTCCTTTAGAAAAACAACTGCTAAGGTATATTACTTGAATGATGAAGCACAGTGTCTTGATGTAGGAAAAACTGAAATGGATCATTTTTCCTTCTTCCGATAGTGGTTTGGCATATAAATAATACTACTGTACGTAATACCACAGGACTGGCATGATGATTAGTGGTTCGCTTATTGTTTATCAATTGGTATTCTGTGAAGCGTTTTTATTTGCAATCCCTCTGCATCAATGCACGTCAGATAGTACCAAATGTAGGGTTTTGTGTCCAGAACCGCCTATTTAATCCCTGAATGGTACATCAGGATTTCGTTCAAGTCACAAATGTTCTTACTTTTAGCATCGTCACAGACATGCCTGCAACCCCAAGTCCATTTAGAATCAAGGTGTTTTGAAAAATGATATTCACGTTTTTGTTGTAGTTTTTTTGTTTTGTCATGTTTCCCCCCTGTTTTGCATTGATTTGCAAATAAAGTGGCCAATGATTAATATTCACGTTTGTTTTTTAGTTTTGGGGGATGTCATGTTTTCCCCCTGTTTTGCATTGATTTGCAAATAAAGTGGCCAATGATTAATATTCACGTTTGTTTTTTAGTTTTGGGGGATGTCATGTTTTCCCCCCTGTTTTGCATTGATTTGCAAATAAAGTGGCCAATGATTAATATTCACGTTTGTTTTTTAGTTTTGGGGGATGTCATGTTTTCCCCCTTTTTTGGATTGATTTGCAAATAAAGTGACACGTGATTAATGTCCTCGTTTGCTTTTTAGTTT
>RDPX01000421.1:336135-385453 GCA_003991215.1 Morbakka virulenta
TTTGTTTGGAAATAAAGTGGCTCATGATTAATTTTCACTTTTGTTTTTTTTTTTTTGGGGATTTGATTTTTTCCCCCTTTTTTGCATTGGTTTGCAAAAAAAGTGGCCAGTTGTTAAATTCCACGTTTGCTTTTTAGTTTGGGGGGGGGGGGTTGTCATGTTCCCTCCTGTTTTACATTGATTTTCAAGTCAGGCGACCAGTGATTAATATTCACGTCTGTTTTGTAGTTTTTCAGTGGTTGTCATGTTTCCCCCCTGTTTTGCATTGATTTGAAAATAAAGTGACCAGTGATTAATATTCACTTTTGTTTTGTAGTTTATGGCCCGTACCGAATTTGCTTCTTTGATGGATGGTAAGCGAGTTTTACTCCATTTTTGAAATATTATGAAACAGCATTGTTGTTTAACTCCTAGAAGTGGTCATTTCCAATTGCTTCATATTTTATACATTTCTCTAGGCTGATATATTGTTTACTGGTCAGCTTCTGTTGTTTTTTTAATCATTTGGTCTTGAAATGACGCAAGGGGTTTTGTATTCAGTATTATAATTGCCTGAACTCTGCAGAAGCTAAACATTAAACAAAGAATCTTTACTGTAATATCACTAATCATCGGCACCGCGAAATTTCAAAAGTTATTCGTATTATTTAATGACAAGCTTCAGTAATAATAAACAATTTCCATGTTTATGAAACAGTGTACATCAAGTGAGCAGCTTTAGATCAATATAATATGACAATGAATATAATAAGCAATTGGCCTCCTTAGTCACTATATTAAGTGGCGCCTCCACTTGTAAAATCGATCTGTCGGCCCTGTGACTAGGACTTGCACTATTTTGAATGACTTTTGTGTTTTACACGTTTTATTAATTTTATGGAAAGGATGTTAGTTTTGTTCCAAACATTTAACAGTGACTTTTTTAAAGATTGAAATGGAAAAGCCTGAATAGGGGTCTTTTTTATTTAAAACCCATTATTTAATTAGTTTGCGAATGCCAACATCTGGTTCGGTCGCATAGTGTGCCTTGCAGTTCATTTTGCAATTTTTATTTGCCTTCATTCTTCCAGGTATTATTGTATTGAGTGCCATGATGATGAGGACCACCTTATTCCGGCAAAAATCATACAGAACTGGGATTTTAAACCACTGAAAGGTAATTATTCAGTGAATTTAATATTAAGTATGATTAAAGATAAATTAAGTATAATTAAGTATGAAAGTATAATTTAAGTACAATTATTTTCTTATTTAGTTAGCCACTTGTAATACCCTAATAACAAGAAACCATCCAAGTTCAAGGATGACGGTGACAGGACATAGTGTAAAAAATTTATGCCAGTAACGCATTCACCCCCACTGGGTCGTTTCCATACCACGCTGTTTGTATTATTCAATTCTTGTGATAACGCCACAATATGTCATTCATAACATAATAATAATTTTAATAATAATATTAATAATAACTAATAATAATAATAATGATAATAATGATGATGATGATGATAATTAATAATTAACCTTATCGTTATCCTTCATTCACTTTTGCCCTACTGACCAAAGGACACCCTAGCTATCATTGTTTGTAATTGTTTTCAAAGAGTCAGTTTCAACAAGGCCAGTTTGTCCCATGAAATTATTCTCCGTTATTGGTCAAGATGGAAATAAAAGACTTTTAAAAGTAAGCTTATGTGTACGTATAGCGTTTGAATTATACGAAGCTGTATTCAGGTAAAGGGACGTGAGTATTGCCATGTCTTTTTTTTAGAGCTCTGATTTTACATCTGTTTGTTCGCCATTTTGATTAGAAGGTTGGATAGGAGGAAGGTTATAATAAAAACTAAGATGTCCATGACCAATGACCATTTAATACAGATGCCAATCAGTGTCAAGGAATGCTATTAAGGAAAATCCAAAGAAATTAACAACTAAATTTGTTGTATCCAATTTGTAGTACAGTGGTTTCCTGGTTGTCACTTTACTCTTTAACTTACTAGTGTGTATATATATAGTTAACAATCATGTAGAATGTTCCATGTATTTAAAGTTAACAGACACACACACACACACACTCTCTCTCTCTCTCTCTCTCTCTCTCTCTCTCTCTCTCTCTCTCTCTCCCTCCCCNNNCTCTCTCTCTCACTCTCACTCTCTCTCTCTCTCTCTCTCTCTCTCTCTCTCTCTCTCTCTCTCTCTCTCTCTCTCTATCTATCTATCTATCTATCTACAGTATATGTTTGTCACAAATTAAGACTGCATGTCCCAAGAAGAATGAACAACAAGATCAGCATCATCAGCATACAGGAGCTCCCTAAAAAGACTTTCACGTACAAGAATCATGGCTTGGAATCTCCTCAAGCTGAACACTTTACCATCTGTTCTAAATCTGAAATAAAATCCTATGCCACAGTCATGAAAATCATACCACAGGACCGCAGTCAAATAGAGTGAAAATAGAGTTGGGGTAAGAATGCCCTCCTGTTTCACGCCATTGTCATTAGCAATTTCTTCTGATAACTGGCCATTAGAATTTACACAAGCTTTCACATAATGATCTAACTGTCTGATTTTATCAACAAATGCACTTTCAGAGAACATCACGATTGACATTGTCAATAGCCTTGGTTAAGTCGGCAAATTCTTGACAGAGGGAGACTTTTCTCCGTGCGCTGCCTGGTGGAGAAAATCATGTCGAAAATCGTGTCGATATATGCCCAACACAAAAACCAGACTGGCATTCAGGAATATTCTCCTTGCAAACACACATCTCGAACCGATTCAAGAGCAGTCTCGCAAACACCTTTCCAACAACGTCAAGCAATGAAAGTCCGCTATGGCTATCACAAATTGACTTCTTTTCATTCGATTAAATATTTCCCTGCAGTAATTAATCTTATGTTTAGGAGAAAGCTGGTTTTCACAGATAAATTAATCATACCTGAAAATTTTCTAATCATAAAATTGTAGTACATAGCGTCACGAACACTAAAACATGTTAAGACAACAAAAGGGAAAAGTTTTTTCACATATTTGTTGTGGGTTTTTTTTCAGTTTCTAGATACAATAAGACTTTTATTACGAAGATTGAAGAGGAGCCGTTGTTTCATATTGATGAAATTAACCCAACATTATACAATTCAGTACCACTGTTGAATGATGTGAAGGTAAAAATTTTTAACATAGCATTTTAAACAAAAATTTATGTATGCATCATTGTATTACGGAGAAAATGGGTATCTTAACCTCGTCATTATGCTTGTTTGTTGTAAGAGGCCACACATACCTCTAATTGTGATCTTTTATCGAGATTTTCACCATTTAAAATCTGTTGAGTGTGAAGATCGTCCAATAGCACAGAGACAATTCTTTGTTTTGACATTCTTGCAAGACTGTCAACAGGAAGTGACGTTTACCTTTGGGTACAGTTTCCTACTTCATTAGCGGGCCTAAAAGATGTACTTCTATCTTCTATGAATGAAAATTCGTTCCCAGAAAAATGGAATAAATATGTAAATAAAAATCGAAAAAAAGACCTGCTTTTAAAAAATGAATGTCATGTTGTCATAGTTAAATTTGAATCCTCAACTGACGAAGGTGGAATAGAACGCAATGGTTTCCTCATTTCAGGTTAATAAGTTTTACAAACAAGTACATTAGTAGAANAGTAGCAATAGTAGTCCAAGTAGTAGTAGACGTGGTATTAGTAGTATTGATAGTAGTAGTAGTGGTGGTGGTAGTATTGCTAGTGGTAGTATTAGCAATAGGAGTCCTAGTAGTAATAGCAGTAGTAATTGCAATAGTAGTCTCAGTAGTAGTGCTAGTAGTAGTAATAGTAGTAGTAGTAGTAGTAGTAGTAGTAGTAGTAGTAGTAGTAGTAGCAGTAGTAGTAGCAGTAGTAGTAGTGGTGATAGTAGTAGTAGTGGCAGGGACAATACAAGTAATGGCAGTGCCAGTGATAGTGGCAATAGTAGTTGTTGTAGTTGTAGTAGTTATAGCGGGAGTTGGAGTGGTAGTGGTAGTACTCAACAACTCTTAAACATTATTTTAGAAAACACAGCAACACACACATTTGGGTGAGGTGCACTTTCTTGTCTTACCCTCTTACAGTTAGGTATATATACAACAGCTCGTCGTGACTCTAAAGGCGTGTTCTCTCTTTCAGTCGATAATTATAAAAATGGCCGGTGACTAAAGTCATCTTGTACACGTTTTAAATGAATTTAAAGGGGACCTAAAATATTTTCATTTCGAATAAATTCCCAATGAACTCCCATCAAAACAGTATGCAGTGCTAGGCACTCGTGCATCCAAAAGTAAGAGATTGTGATGGGCCAGAGTGTACCTACGCAAACCTTTTTGAGAGTAGGAATCATCCCACAGTTGCCAAACACAGTCACCGACCGTACAGAATGCTTAATACAATGTGAAGGAGCAAATACATTCATTTTCATTATACATACATACCAAGTTGTTTTGAAAAATGGAGCCTTACCCATTTTGTGTTTGTTGTGTGTATTTCTTTAGTGCTGGAAACCATATTCCCATCGTAAGATATTCTGTTTTCGTGATTGCTGTGGTATAGCGATTAAATTCTTAATTTTTTTTTTCTTCATGTCGTGTTTGTGTCTCTGTTTATAGTTTTTGTTTTCCCAGTTAAGAACGTGATTTTGTGCCCAGCAGTATTTCATGGTTATTATTTCACCTTTTTAAGAGCTGTTTTGTGCTCCTTTTGAACGAAGAAGGAAGAAATACTTTGATTTACCTTTGTGGGGGGAGAGGGGGCGAAATGGTATTTACAATGTACCTTGTAAACTGTACTTGCTGTTCCTCTCTTAAAGTAGGGCTGATTCCTTCAGTATCGACAGTTGGTTTAAGGTGGATGTTGTGAAGAGAAAATACTGAATAATGTTTGTGTGAGAATTCCTAAGAGTTACTTTGGTCTTGACTGTAGTGTATGGTCCATTGTTAAAGTACCTATGGCACTTTTGGATGTAGTCAACTTTGTCGAGCATGACATGAGAAGTGTATCCATTTGCGATGGAGTTTCACTTCGATTCTAGGCATAATCCTTCTTATGGACCATAGCCCTAATCACGTTTCAGATCCCATCCTTGATCTCATCGTGATGTTCACGCAGCATCTTATGTTGTTAGCTCCTACCCCGTTCCTGACCTTATCCCAAGGAATTCAACCTAGAAAACCAATTTTGAACTTAGCTTATTTGTTTTCACATATATATATTGTGAACGACAAAAACATCAACAAAACGTAGTTTTAAACTGTCAGTTTCTTCTTTTCACAATTTTTCATAACTTTTGTTTCGCTGACGATTGTGAAAACATGAAACTGACAGTTCTAAACTAAGTTGTTGATTTTTTTTTGTCGTTCACCATATGATAGCTCTAAAATTCTTGTATTATTAAGCACTTGTCGATAGCTAACAATTATTTCAATATTTGTATTCATGTATATATAATAATTTTGCTTGACTTTGTAATTCCAAAACCTGTTAAGAAAAATACAGTTGTTGCTCAAAAAGTTTCTTGTTTAATGCATCCCTTGCTGTCACATAAATGTCGTTGAAAGGTTATGGGTTATATATGTGAGTTTTCTAAGTGTTGTAGATTGAAATCATAACTTAGACACTAAAATGAAATGCCTCAGCTTAAAAGCCCCATAGAAGTATTTTTTAGCCTTAGGGTGATGCGCCCAGTTGGACAGGAGAAATGTATAGACATGTGTATAGACACGAACTGGTGAACGAAATATTGTGTCACATAGTGACGTCAAATGAAGTAATTCGGACTGTGCTTGAACACATTCCAGATCGATTGTGATAGGAACGTATGTTGTTTGGAATGCCTATATAAAGTAGTATATTATGGCGTAGAATCTATTGTTCTAAAACTAGATTTTCTAGATTTTACATGTCAAATTATGTATAAATAGGGGTCATAATTTGGGACCGAAAAAGTAGATTTGGACTAGAATTTTAACGAGATCATGATTAAAGTTTGAAGAAGAACATCTATATTCGATTGAAAGCAGTTATAATATCTATGTCATGACGATTTATATGAAGAGTTAGAGACTCATAATCGGAGTTTTTGTATGGGCCAATATTTAAATCTGGTGTATGGTTATTTTCGGACAGTACCACCAGTTATGCATCTACGCAATGTTTACAAACTACACATTGCTGTTATTTTATTTCAACAGATGTTACGAATTCAGCTGCAGCATATCAAAGGATATATCTTGACCTGTCAGAATAGTGTAATAGAGGATTTCAGGAAACGGTAACAATTCGGGTTTCGATGGTTACATGGTCATTCGGATAATACCTTAAATCCTTAATTTCAATCTTTGCCCTTTTTTCCTAAAATTATTTTAATTCGTCTTTCCTCGTTATTTTTCTTTTGGACAGTAGCATTAGAGAAATTGTTAACAGCTTCTGCAATTTTGAAGACTACTTTTTTAATGCGTAAATGTTCTATTGCGATTGATATGTATTACGAATTAAGGCGCCGTGCAGTATTGAAATATCATATAGCCTGGTTAAGATGTGTTTCATATGGAGAGGGCTGCAGCTGTGTTAAAACCAACATAATTTACATAAAAGCTGTATTAATCAACGTTTTGAGTAAAGTGAATGTTTTTAGTTGTGAAGATTAGACACGATTTTTGAGGTCATCATTCGATTCATTTTGGATTTAGGCTCAAATTGCCAGATTTCGAGACTGAACTGCACGTAAACCCACAAAACACATTTTTAAGTAATGTACTTAAACAGTGATCCTGTAGCATAACTTTAGAGTACCATCGTTTTGTTTGAAACTGTCACTAGTCAAGACTGTTGCGATTCAACCGAAGATCAATGGCATCCTCATAAATTTCTGCTCCTAATGAAAAAATTGCTCAGCTTAACACAGGCAACTGAAATGAAATATTTGGTGTTATAAGACACTGGATGAAAACTTAAATTGATAGGACTATAACCAGTAAGAACCAAAATCATAATAAAGCAACTACCTTAGTTTTTGTTTCGACAGTGATATTTTTGCAGGTAAAGAGTAGTTTAAGAAAGTTCTGATTTCAACTGTGCTCATTGAAACGGTTCTTGGGTCCTGCTCAGACAACCCACTAGTCCTTGGAAGATCAGTACACCTTAGAGCTTAGAACGAAGAGCATTACATGCGGATCTTTTGTTAGTCATAGGTTTAATTAATTTGTACTTAAAACTGTAAAACGTATTATCGGTTTGAAATACATTCAGCAAGACCTTAATAAGCCTAACTCTTCTAGTTTTCAACACTTACGCTTATACAACGCATATGATGGATAGTCGATAACTCAGCCTGATCAGTATGTAATGACACATCATAACTTTAAATCAACCCAATGTGTAGCACATACATTTTAAGCACGGTGATAAGTAATAAGCTGTATATATATTTAAGTCACAAAGTATACAATCTGGTTTGTATATTGTGTTTTTGTGAATTTCAACATTACAGTGATGGTAAATAACAGTGGTAGCAATATGAAGCTGGTTTATTCAGTTGCCGAATACCGGTGCATATTCTTAAATACTATATAAAACATATTTCATTCAGTAGCCTAAAAATAAAAAGAATTAAACCGTAAGAATATTGTTAACTTGTTACGTAGCTAATAGATTTACCATCATTTTGTAAGTAAAGCAGATAATGAATTGTGCATTTTATTTGTAGTAATATTTTAGTGACGGAGACAAAACCTCTAAGTGACTTTGCTAACCCCAACAATGTATGTCTTTATGACAATGCCTTGCAAGGAAAACCGAGCACATTTATTTTTTACCTTAGCGTAGAGCAAACTATTTCTTTCTCGTTAATTATTGCTGCTTTTTTGTTTGATATCACAGGATATGGCCAAGGGAATACCTTTGCGACGATGTTCATCAATACTCGTTACTTGTAAGTGTTACATTTATATTGTATGATAAGCTGCTCTTTCTACTTTCCTATGTCGTACATTACATGCTTTTGTACCTCCTGAAGGCAAGGGAGGGCAATGGTCCAACTTGCTCAACAAGAAGCTATATCGACGAGGGTATGTTGTGAAGAATGTACGCACGTTAACAATACATCTGTTTATACAATATAGTCAAAGGTTTTTTATATAATTTATGTTTTATATTGATCTACTACTATATACAAAATACAGAGAGGGAGCACGAGAGAGAAATAGAGAGAGAAAAAAAAAGACAGATACAGAAAGACAGAGACAGAGAGACACACAGAGAGACAGACATACAGAAAGACAGACAGGGAGAGGGACAGAGAGACACAGAGACAGAAACACACAGAGACAGACAGAGAGGGGTCACTCAGAGAGACAGACAGACAGAGAGAGAGAGAGTAGTAGTAGTAGTAGCAGTAGTAGTAGTAGTAGTAGTAGTAGTAGTAGTAGTAGTAGTAGTAGTAGTAGTAGTAGTAGTAGTAGTAGTAGTAGTAGTAGTAGTAGTAGTAGTAGTAGTACTTCTTACTAAGAAAAGATCTATCGGTCCCTGGGAAAAATACAAAAAAACCTTACATTAAAAAAAATATAATATTTTAGTTGTCGATTTTTATCGTCTGGACTGAATCAACCATCCAGCTGAGCACTGGACAGCTTTATCACTGTCATGACCACGTGTTCCATAATGAGTAAGGATCTTCTGTCATGAGCTCCAACGATGGCACTGGGAAAACTCCAACAACAGGCAAGACAAAAAACGCGAAAAAAACTATTGCAGGATTATGGTAATTAAGGAGGGGTAGAGGTGATGAGTCACACGATAATATTGTGGTAGAGGATGTTGTATCCAAAACTGCAGCAGAAAGTCAAATTTTTGGAGCAATATTGCAACTTCATGTGAGCCATAACCGCGATCAATGGGTTTTCCGCTCTACGCGTCCATGTGGGAAAGTACAGGAAACGATAAAGAGAGCTACATTCTGTTGTTCGACCTGGAGAAAGCATATCGTCAGGTACCTGGAATAGAGTGTTGGTATTGCCTGAGAATATCTGGAACAGAGAATGGCGTATATGAAATTCGTCGTGGACTTGTACAAAGACAGCATGAGCGCTGTGCGAATCGTTGCAGGCAACTAGCTCGAAGTTAAAGTACTTGGCTCAAACCAAAGAAGATGGATACAGAGTTGCAGCAATTTCAAGCTCACTGTATAAAATAATGGTGACTGTAACAGAGAGGCGGAGGAGAGTGCAACTGGGATGGAGAAAAGTGTACAAAACAGTAGTGCGTCTGGGGTTACTTTATAGACTAAACGTAGTTGCTATATTCAAAAGGCAGGAAGCAGAACGAGGGCTTTTGGTATGTTCAGATGGTCACTTCGAGGCAAGCTGGTGGTCAGAATTCACAATGAGTACATTCAAGGAATACCACATGTAAGAAGACTTTGAGGCATGGAAAAAGAAGACACGAGATCAGAAGAGAAATAGATTCCACTGGAGGAATGCTATGCACTGAACTAAATAGATTTTCCTTTGATATTGCGTTTATTGAGATGTCGTTTAAAATTTACCATTACTCGCATAATTCAACAAATCTTTTAGATTTGTTGATGACAAAGTTACTCAGTAATTTTTTATGGGTTGAAGGGGTTGCACTGTTGGCTGAAATTGGTATATATTTTTTGTTATTAGGACTTAGTTCAGGTTAACAATGGACAGCTTTCAGGACACTTAAAGAAAGTTATAACACAGTTTAGTAAGCACATCTACAAATGTTCAGTAAGTACTAAGGCCTTGTTTTTATAGTTTTAATATGGTAGTGGGTATTGAAAAACGGTTTTTTATGGTAACGGGATTGGGATTCTTTGCCAGATTTTTTATCTGTTAACTTTCTTGTTGTTGCTATTTTATTCTTTAATTCTGTACTTTTCTCCCTCTTTCCGTTTTTTAAATGTTAAACATTACCTGATAAAATCCCTTTAAAAATACCCACTTGTTTTAAAGGCTGGAATTGGAAATATTGATTTACTTTGGGAATTGCAAATATTGATGTACTAGTGTTGGAAATATTGATGTACTGGTGTTGGAAATACTGATGTACTGGTGTTGGAAATTCTGATGTACTGGTGTTGGAAATCGATGTACTGGTGTTCGAAATACTGATGTACTGGTGTTCGAAATACTGATGTGCTGGTGTTGGAAATATTGATGTACTGGTGTTCGAAATACTGATGTACTGGTGTTGGAAATATTGATGTACTGGTGTTCGAAATACTGATGTACTGGTGTTGGAAATATTGATGTACTGGTGTGGAAATATTGATGTACTGGTGTTCGAAATACTGATGTACTGGTGTTGGAAATATTGATGTACTGGTGTTCGAAATACTGATGTACTGGTGTTGGAAATATTGATGTACTGGTGTTGGAAATACTGATGTACTGGTGTTGGAAATATTGATGTACTGGTGTTGGAAATATTGATGTACTGGTGTTGGAAATATTGATGTACTGGTGTTGGAAATATTGATGTACTGGTGTTGGAAATATTGATGTACTGTTGTTGGAAATATTGATGTACTGGTGTACAATACGGTAAATTTCAATCCATTTTGATTGGGATTAACCAGAATAAAATACTGATGTGGTTGTATTTACACTGCGAACCGTTGTATTTGCACTGTATATTTTTTGTAGCTGTACCAAATGAAGCGGTATGGCGCCTGTAATTGGTGTACATACCAATTGAATAATATCTATGTAAGGTTATGTCGAAGTAATAATGTTGCTTTGGAACGTTTTCTGTATATTGAGGAAATTCGAAATCATGCTGTATTTTTCATTGCTACGTAAATAACTGCTTACTTCGCTTCGTTGTGTTTTTAGTTATGCAGCCAAAAAGGATTTATTTGTGAAATATGTAGTGACGAAAGAATCATTTATCCTTTCGAGATTTTGACAACCGTGCAGGTAAGATGAATATTTGTGTACTTTTTGCTTTGTACTCTTTCTTTGTTTATTTAGAAAAAGAATTTGCCGATCGCAATCTGGCCGTTGTATTTTAATTGGTTTATACCGTTACTGGCATCCCAACATCAGGTCAGGCATTGTTACCACATACCATTTCTTTTTTTATCGTTTGGTTATATGTATTTTTTAATGTTTATCTCATTTCACCATTTACTGACCCGCTTAGTAGAATATATTATTAACAATGATTAGGCAAAACGTATAACTCTTCTCCCAATCTTCTTCTTTCTTTTTCGGCTGCTCGCGTCAGGGGTCGCCACAGCGGATCATGCATCTCCATTTGGTACGGTCCTCAGCGTTCTCGCTCTCACTCCCAACGCCCTCATGTCCTCTTCAATTGCATCCATGTAACGTCTCCTTGGTCTTCCTCTTTTTCTCCTTCTCCCAATGAGATCTTATATTTCTTCTTGATATTACTAAGACCGTCATTTTACAGTAAGGTCAGTGGTAGGAAAACCTGTAGTAGAATTTGATTTTAATGCCATAATTTAACAGCCAGTTTGTCGGGTGGTATTAAATATCTACAGTATTCTCTCCAATTAGCGAACACCAGCGGGGCAAGAACAAGGTGTCCGCCAATTGGAAGTGTCCGCCTTTTGAAAACTTTTGCAATGTTAGCCCCAAATTTGAAAATAGACCCGGCTGTTATATTTAAAAGGTGTAATTTAGGTAATTAGTGGGTATCGGGTTGAACTCAGACACTAAATAAAGAAAAAATAACCAAATTGAACGTAGTACAACTTTTTTTTACAACAAGAATGAATATTAACACCATATATAATATCAACTAATATTGTTGGACACGTGTCACAAAGGATTTCAAAAATGTGTTTAGATTTCTGGAAAGTGCCAAACACTTCCATTACAGCTGAAGTTATTCGAAAGAGGTTGAATCGTGGAAGTGGCTATGGTCAGGAGATTTCAGTAATTTACCACTTTCATGGACAAGAAAAGTTAATAAGCTGGGCTGTAAAGAAGCTCGAAGCTGTAAAAAGCGAAGAAGATTGCAAAGTGTCAATGTGTTTGAAATAAACATTTGAACAAATATTCATTCCTCTCTATTTTTTGTTCCCTGGCTCCTAATATTTTGTACTGTCCGCTAATTGGAAAGAATAAAAGCCTTATTGACTATTTTTTGCAAAAAAATATTGTCCCTTAAGTAGCTGGTACGCTAATTAAGTGTCCGCTTTTTAGAAAAAAATTTATGAGACTTTGACCAGAAAACGATCGGGGAAAAAATATGTTCGTTATCAGAGGTGACCGCCTTTTAGAGTGTCCTTTAATTGGAGACAATACTGTATATGTTACTATGCATATTTTTGCACCCGGATAGAATTCAAGGCCAAAGATATAAATAAACCAGAAGAAAATACGTTTCCTTTCTTCAGGTATATTGACAATCATATTTTTATTACGGTTTTCATTTCGATTTTTTGTAGTGTCACCGATGTCAGTCCTTATTTCACAAAGTCTGTAAGAAAGGACACAGGTGCCCAAAGTGCATTCGTCTTCAATTTCGTGCACGGAAAGAATCGTGTGGAGGAAATAATCAAGAGAAAATTGTAGTCTCACAGTCCAGCTACTCAAATTTAGGGGAAATTGGTGTACTTTGATAGGAATGTTTATCAATTGTTGTTTTTTTCATGGCAACAAGTTAGGATGTGGTGATATTGATGGAGGCCTTGGTTCCCTATTTCACAGCTATTCATTTAAAACGAGGACATTTATAAAAAAAATAACACAAAACTTGAAAATTCTCCGGCTGTCTTAACTACTTTAATGAACTAACATATGACATACTACTCTTTGGAACGTTTGCTATGAAACTCCAGCTGGCGATTTTACTTTTACTTAGAAAAGAGTACAATTCACCCGTTTGGGCACGGTTTAATTTTAAATACCAAATACCTTGTCATGCCGTTCTTTTTAAGGGTGACTTCACACGAGTTAAAATTACTCGTAGAGGGAAAACGGGGCGAAAGTCATAGAAAATCCTGAAAGGCCTGATGTTTTTTAACGATTAAATATTTATGCCCCAAGGCTCACTCCAAATGTCACCACAGCCTACAGAATATCCATAATCGGTACTAGGTTATTATCTTTGTTGATGTAGTTTATATATCACTACGTAGTTATATGGTTATTTATTCAATATGGCTCAAAGCGATATATTGCGAATGTCTTTAGGTAATAACACTCATCTACTGAATATGTATACAATAGCATAATACTTTGTAGATTGCATTAAGCGTTATCATAAATAGGATCTTTATATTAACGTGGTTGTTTTGAAAAAAATTTATCTGTTTGTATCTGCGTTAAAGCATTATTTTGTATGACAATTAGTAATACAGTGTTTACTAAAAGGATAAATCGTGAAGTAAATTTGTCTTATTTTCTTCACGGCATTTGCGATACGATTGTTAACTAGCAAGGACTAGACCTGTATTGCTCACATTAAAATACGTTTGCGTGATCATGTGAATGGGGCTTGGGATAGTAGCACTTTTCATGTCAATAAAAACGTTTGGTACGAAGATCTTGTGTTACTCAGGATTTAGGCTACGTAAAAGTAGATAAGGTCAGGTAAGTAGAAATGGATTTCGTTGGTGACGCGCCAAAACCCTTCGGAGGAATGTCTAAATATAAATCCAATAAATATTGCATTTTAGCGCAATGCCGACAAACGAGGGAAGGCGTATTTGATGATGATGATGATGATGATGATGATGATGATGATGATGATGATGATGATGATGATGATGATGATAAAAGTAGATTAAAATTGCAGATTTTTTTTTCGACAATTAAAGCGTTTATTCATGCTATCCCGTCGTTGGAAAATGACAATACTGAGCAAAAGTGCACAACCGTCAACGCAGGTAAAAATAAAATCGGCACCAGGTTTTTCTTTTTTTTTTATATTTTTAATCAAAGCAACTTGATAGGACTGTATACACAAAACAACCACTGAGTTAATTCAATCACTCGGGGAATGGAGGGGGGAGATGTAGTGTAGTTGTACAATAGGCGCATCAAGTTATGCATATCTGTCGAGGTTTCCCACTTGTAGGAAACTTCACCTGTGTTATATTTTTTCAATGCTTAAGTTTTACTGAAGTCCTACAGAAGTTTTACACATGCAAAAGAATACGGAGTGGAGAATGGTTTTCGCTTTTTTTCCTTATGAGAAGGAGGTAGAACTTAAGGGACGGTGCAATTTCTTAGCGTTACATCCATTTTTGGAGCAGCGACATTACCCGTCAGCATCGATTCCCGTATTCCATAAACGTTTTCGTGAATTTGCATGTTGCAGTGGAAATCAGATGCGTTGGCACTGGGTTAACTGAGTAACCGTTTTGTCACCCATTTGGAGTAGTATTGGATTTGAGGCAACAGTAATTTTGCATACTCACCACACAAAAAAAGCACTTTGGTAAGGAAGGACAATATTTCTTCAAGTGGTAAACCTGATAATATATAAATGTTTTTTTTATTCTCCGTAATATACAATGTTTGCATACATAATTGGTCACCAAGACTATAAATTTCCAGGCAGTCGCTTTTGAAAAGCGTTATCCTGTATTTACTGTTAATATAAGCCAACCCAGTGAGATAAAGAACCATTATTTATCTGCACAGCAAATTTGTTTTCAACTGCATTTCCCATGCGTCATCTCTGCTCCAGCACCGTAACTACTATGACGCCTGTGGGAATGTAGTACAGCCAGTTTAAGTGCCTCGTCTACAATCCAAACATGGCCACTTCACTCCTTTTTTAAAGTAATCTTCATTTTATTCCTAGCTTCTCAGACTTCAAGGNGTCACCAAGACTATAAATTTCCAGGCAGTCGCTTTTGAAAAGCGTTATCCTGTATTTACTGTTAATATAAGCCAACCCGGTGAGATAAAGAACCATTATTTATCTGCACAGCAAATTTGTTTTCAACTGCATTTCCCATGCGTCATCTCTGCTCCAGCACCGTAACTACTATGACGCCTGTGGGAATGTAGTACAGCCAGTTTAAGTGCCTCGTCTACAATCCAAACATGGCCACTTCACTCCTTTTTTAAAGTAATCTTCATCCAGTCTTTCCACATTTTTGCAACATTTTATTCCTAGCTTCTCAGACTTCAAGGTGAATTTCCCCCGTCAAAACTTTCCCTTGCCACTTTGTTCCGTATCAGGTCATGTCACCGAACTGTTTACGTCTTTAGCAATAATACAACTCCATAACTGTGCCAAGGAGATTGCTGTGGAGTGGTAGCTTTGTGTGACTGAGGAAAACCATGTCAGAATATTGCACTCCCGGTACAAAGGTGCCGCCGATTCTACGCATGCAAGCCTAACACATCATACAAGGATAGTTTTACACGATATTTCGTTGAATGTAAAAGATTCGTTGTAAAAGATAGTATGGCTGGCTTTTTTTCAAAATATGGTTGACGTCACACCACAGTTGGGTTTCCTTAAAGATAAGCCGCTGTTGTTTCATTGTAACCATTTTTCAAAGGAATTTATGAAAACGAAATAGGATTTATGAATGGAATCTGTAATAGGTATATAAAATTTATAGGTTATTACGTCAAATCGGAGAAAATAACAGAAATTTTTACTTCTCTATTCCCACTAGGATTAACAGTGTCTTTGTTATTTAATTGTATTGTTTGTTTGCAAGAAATTTAACCCGAGTCTGTTTCTGTTGGTACAGATAATGGTTTGCTACAGTTTGAAGTGCTGTACTTGTGGTAATGTGGTATAATTATATATTTATATATACTATATATAGTATATATATACTATATATAGTATATATATACTATATATAGTATATATATACTATATATAGTATATATACTATATATATTCTCTCTCTCTCTCTCTCTTCTTTCTCTTAACCTATACTTTTAACCCTGGTATTACAATCGATAACTTGTAAAACAGCAGCAGAATTTTTTTGGGGGGAGGGGGTTAAAAGGTTTTCAATTGACTCAGACTATGGTACCAGAATAAGAAAAGACAGGTGGATTTTTACCACTTTAGAAAACAAGGATTGAAGAAATCATGCCCCCTTTTGACTGGTTGTCTGAACCAAAATGACAAAAAAGAAATTCGTTTATCGACAAAGATGTTACACGTGAATTACTTACAATGCTTTTAAATAGAAAACGGGCCTATCTCTGCCACAAAATGGTTGATTCCTTAATTTTCACTGCATTCGCTGTTTACCTGGAGACACTGTGCTATCGTCGAAAAGTAACAATGAGTAACAAAATTCATTTACACTGTCTTTTTGAGTAAACTGGAATAACACAAGATTTTTATCTACATGTACATACGTGACGGTGATCCCACAAATAAAACATCCGCATTGTAATCCTAAAAAGCCACGACTTCATGGCCTCAGTGGAAACAATCGATATCCGAGCTTTAGCTTGTCACGAGTTGCAAATGTTTTTCAGTTCCAAAAAAGCCTGCGACTCATGACAGGATAAAGGTCCTATTATTATTTATAGTTCTAAAGGCGACAGGAGTAAGCACACGACTTTCGAATACTGGCATGGAATTCGGACCTTTTACTGCGCCCTGGCTGTGACTGATCATTACGGCAGGCTTTTTACCCCAACAGGACTAGACTGTTAATGGGTTATTTACCAGAGATTCATGTCCTCACATTGTTGAGTAGAGTATAACTTTCTTTTGCGTATCACAGTCATATCTGCCCCCACAGGTACTCTTTTCAGTTATGGGCTGAGTGAGTAAACCCTAACAGTACAAGTCAGCAGCACAAGGGTAATGGGTAAATGCTTAAGAGATCTGAAGTTTTAACTCGCCGTTGCTCGAGTTGTGGTATGGCAGGTCGTAGTAGCAACACGAACTGGGAGCAAGGCACCAACACTTAGCGTTTTGCACTGCAATTTGTACCTATCTAACCACCCACCAGAGTACTATAGTTCAGAGATTCGTGTCACAACAAATCAGGTGCGACATAGTATCAAAACGCGAGCTTTTAAGGCCGTAAGATACTAAAATACCATTGTGTATGACGGAAACTGAAAAAAGTCATATCGGATTGAACCAGACAGGAATGAAAGTCTGTTCTTTTTCTGAAGCAATTGTGACCAAGGCCTAATTACTGACAAATTGTAAATCATTGAAAGTGCGATTAAAAGAATGAAGAATGCAGCTCT
Source organism: Morbakka virulenta (assembly GCA_003991215.1). Taxonomy (NCBI): domain Eukaryota; kingdom Metazoa; phylum Cnidaria; class Cubozoa; order Carybdeida; family Carukiidae; genus Morbakka; species Morbakka virulenta. Next base: position 353,356 of record RDPX01000421.1, read on the forward strand.
TGGATTGTTCAAGCTATGGTACCTGAAGCAATGGGGTTACATGACAGATACGTGGCAATACGTCAATGTACTGTAAAAAAGATAGGGAAGAAAAGGTTGTGGTGAGTGGGCTTCTTAGTTGCTACAAATTTTGCTAAGACTGTGCTTGGTTTCAATCCAGTCAACAATCAAATCTATACACAAAGACCACAAGATCAACTAGTGAATGTTACTTTTGGTCAACCTTTTCTTGCTCCAATAGCGGAAGCCGATAAAGAAATTATTAACAGCTTTTATGAAATATTTCTTTGCATTTTAATAACATTTCAAACAGAGATATTTTTGTCATTGTTGGCCTGAATGTGAAGATAGGGGAGAGTTTGTCGACAACGCAAGAATAGTTGAAAATTTTCCTCTAGAAATCAGAAATGACAGTGGACATGGGTTGCTCAGTTTTTGTTACACCAATGGTCTGAGAATACCAAATTACTTATTAAAATATCATCCTGGCCATCTGTGTACTTTGTTAAACCCTGGATAGCGAGTACGAGAACAGATTGAATATATCATGATTAAATAAACTATTAGTGGACAAAAATTAAGTATCGCAATTAAAATTACCTTCATTTTGATCAATTTCTATTTCGCTGGCACTCAAGTGGACCAAAACGCTAGATTTTAAAAACTAAGGTCAAAGAGAGAGGATCAGGGAAGTCTACCAACTTTTGTGGTTGGTTAAATAAAGGCAAAGAGAGGATGAGGAAGACCGCCACTTTTCTGACTGGCTGTTCAAAACAGACATACACAGGGAGCTTTTTGTCTACAAAAAGGAGTTGAATATCAATAGTCTCCAATGCTTCCAAATGGAGGGGAGACCCTTCTCTGCCAATTATTTAAACTTTTCAGCCCGAAAATTTTCGCTGCATTGACGTTTTAACCATTGATGTTGTGTTTCTTATTATGACGTCCAATTGCCTAGCAAAATGGCTTTATGACCGACTGTATGAAGATTTTGCAACTGTTTTGCTTAGCTCTACAGAAAAAAAAGGAGGAAAAAAACACTTTGGTGCAACTAATACTGTACTACACATGCCATCTGTCTCAACTTCAAAACTGAATAAGCTCCTTAACTGCCAAGTAATCACAAAATTGGACGAGTTTAAAATGCTTCTGTGTACAAAAGAGATAATCCTCTGCAAAAAAATTCAATTATAAACCCATGAAGGCATTAGGTAGTTACATCAAGCAACATTGGTGCTGTGAAGTAAAGGCTACAGAGTTCAGCTTTTATCACGCTTTACTGCAGGCTCTGATAATCATGTTATCTATCTCCTTTAAAAGATTTGCCTTCCTCAGAATCAAAATAATTTCATCTTTATCCTTCAATTTTATCATATGAAATATACGCTCATAAGAATTCCTGAAAAATCATGCAAATGATTCTTTAAACAAAAAAAACAAGTTAAAGCCTGTTTTAAGACTAAGTTCTTTAGTCATGTCACCTGGGAAGCCAATGTCAATAAGAATTGAATTATTTCAAATAAACAACAGAAATACAGAGAACTTCATAAACACAGTAATGCGTCTGAATTTTTTTCTTCTGCTTAATAGAGTGCAATAACACAAATTCTTTCCATTATCATTCGCATGAAAGTCAGCTTATTCTACAATAGTGGTCACCTGAGAATTAAGTGAGATCGTTATCTGAAAAACTCGGTAATCATTTGACAGATCAGGAGACCGACCGCAAAACAGAAGATTGGTACGTAAAATTACTCTCATTTATTGTGAGTAAATTTTAATGTCGTCCAGCAAAGATACTTGCTCTAAATAAGGGATCGTTCACAAGTGACGTCAACCACTTAGAGGGAGGGAGGGGGTAGCTAAATGTAGACAGAATTTGAGAATATTTTGGTAAGGAGGGGGGGAAGGAGGGTGAAAGTTGACGTCATTCTTTTAAAAAAATTAAATAATTCTAAAAGCTTTAACCTTGTTTTAACTCACTCGGGAGTTTATAAACAACCTTTTCACTATGTCAGTACCCTCCCTTTAGTTGTTGGCTGCTGTGTCAATTCGACAACAGACCTGCATGAGGTAGTGACTGACATCTGTTCGGGAATTTAAATGGGAGTGAAAATGATGTGAGTGAAGCAGAAGATGAACAGAGCAGAGATGATGACGATTTTACCTCACGAGCAGAAATTGATGGGAATATTTTTGACGCCATTGATTGAAAGGTTATTTCACGCAATTGTTCTTTCTCTCAAGTTTTACATTTCACTCGGAGGTATTTTTATCACCCTTGCTTCAGACTTTTAACCCCTTTATAGTTAGAAACCCATAAATTAAGAATATTGTGTCAATATTTTATCTTCGTTTACAGAAAAAGTTCAGGGGAAAAGTGTCGTCAACTTTAGGGGGAGGGGGTGTCAGAAATCCAAGGGGATGGGCGTTAAAAATGGTTAAAAGTGGTTGACGTCATTTGTGAACGATCCTTAAAAGCCCGTCACCCTAATGAAATTATGAAAAAGAGCTTAACTAAACAAAACAAATACAAGCACTCGCTTACTTCTGATTACTCCATGCCAAATAGTTTGGAATGGCATCAGCTGGGCTACCCAAGGAAATTACCTATAATGTATTCAGCTGAGACAAGAAAACTGTTGGCCTTTATGGTAAAATTTCAGTAACTACGTCCCAAGCGCAAGATTGCCTTCTTGGCTCTAGGTCTCTGAGGATAAGTAACATTTTTACTGACTTGTAACCACAATGTTTCAGTTTCAAAAAAAATCAAGCACTTGATGCTATCAATATTAGAGTACATTGCATTTGAATAGCTAGGGGTGACCAAGAGGTATCTGCTTAAATATATTAATGATATGTCTGAACTTCCCCGTTTCTCTTGAGCTCACAAAAAAATTATTCCGTTCACCTATGAAAGCTGTCTCACATTGAATAACTGAGGTTTAAAATTTTATCACAGCTTTTAATGCAGGCATAAGTGTGCATAATGTTTGGGGATTATAATGCAGAATCATACAACATCTTTTGCAAGGAACATAAAAATGACTTAGCGGAAAGTGAACTATGTTTATCCTTCAACGCAATTAACTCTCGCCAAAAATAATACTCCTTTAAAACTGGGTCTAGTATTTGTACTACCTTTAATACGTCAGGTCCTAAAGAACTGGACCGTGGAGGGGCGAATAACATACTTTTATTACAGTAATCATAGTGGGGGGAATTGCACCCAAAAATAACATATTTTTTAAATTTCCATAAGTCCAAAATACTAAAAATACTAAGTTATAAACAAAAATATAGAGGCGTTAGTGCAGATTCTCTTAGACTTCTTCTAAATTAAGTTTATGCAATCTTCAACCGTAATAAATAATATTACTGCACCGTACGATTTACAATTTCTGACATACAAAACATCCGGTCAGTATTTTGCTGTTCACAGAAGCAAAATCTTCAAATTAATTTTGTGGGTGTTTCAGCTGCAGTAAAACTGAATAATTCCAACAATGTCCTATTACACTTGTCACTTCTAAAAGGTTATTTTTCGGAAAATATCACAACATTAAATGTCTGCTAATTCCAAGGAAGGCTTTTAAAATTGCTATTGGTTATCACTAATATGAATTCCTTCTAAGACAGACAGGTAATAGTCTAATACCCTAAAACTAAAGTTAATATTACACAGCGTAAAGTAATTGTTAAATAAGTAGCGTACTCTGGATTTTCTTTTCCTCGCTTTTTCATTGAGTAAGCGATTTATAAATTACCAAAATGTGACATCATCTTGGCGCAATCGTAAACCAAGCTTTAAATGTCCATCAATTGCAACCCAGACTATTGCGGCCTTTCTTAAAACAATATTACTTACATCTCAAAAGTTGATATTCAAAGCGTAGGGTTTCTGAGAAATTAGATGGGTTTTTTTGTTGTTATTATCAGCTATTACGACTAGCCTTGTAAAATAACAAAATACTGTGGATTTGATTCCCGTTCAGTTCTACGGTTTTGAGAAAAAACGGAGGGAAGTTATTATTTCATCGCGGCCTGGTGTTCTACCCAGGACAGGAGGCACTAACGTCTAAGGAATTTTCCACTTGTTGCCCATGTAGATAGCCAAGCGGACAATGGCATAATTAATGTATGACGGTTATAACAATAGGCCTACGAAATAAAAACCCCTCCAACAAAATAACTGTAACGGACAAAAAACGAACAAACAATATGTATGACAATTTACAAAATTACCTTGGCTATTGTTATGCTAATATATGCACTGGGAGGCAACTTCACATTATATTTACAAATCAAATCAATCAAAAGAAAAATTACATTTAAACCTTTAAAAATAACACCAAGCAAATTATTACTGACGCCATGATTAAGAACGGTAGCCATGTTTTCAAAAATCCAAAAAAACTGTGGAAAAAAGAAATAAGACCAATTGGGATGCAAAAAGAATCACTTATCATAAACAGATACATTTCCCGACCAATATAATTTCTTTAGTTATTTTTTTAGGTATAAGCTTGGAAATTCGTACGAGAGGGTGAAAGCTGCTTCTAACAGTTCGATTAGTCACTGTACAGTAACTGTATGTATGTTTTACAAATTGAAGGATTACTAGAAATGTGAGTGATGGGCGAGTTGTTACAAATCCAACTAATCGATTAATTGTTACAAATGTGACCAATCGACAAATTCCTAGAAATGTTACTAATCCATGAATTCGGTCAAAATGTGACTAATCGAATAATTACCAGAAATATGACTAAAGAGCAAATAGCTAAAAATGTGACAAATCGCCAAATTGTTAAAATTGTGACTAGTCAACATATAGCTAAAAATGAGACTGAAGGGCGAATTATTTCCAATTGATGAATTGTTACAAATATGAAAAATCAACGAATTGTTACAAATGTGACTAATCGACTACTTGCAAAAAATACGGCTAATCCAAGAATTACTAGAATTGTAGCTAATTGACGAATTGTTACAAATGTGATTAATCTTTCAGTTGTTACAAATTTGACTAATAAACTTATTGCAAGAAATATGGGCAATCCAATTGTAGCCAATTGAAGAATTGATGGAAATTTGACTAATTGATGAATTGATACAAATGTGTTGCTAGAAATGTGACTAATCGACTAATTGCAAGAAATACGGCTAATCCAAGAATTACTAAAATTGTAGCTAATTGATAAATTGTTACAAATGTGACTAATCAATGAATTGTTTGAAATGTGACTAAATGATGAGTTGTTACAAATGTGACTAATTGACCAATTGCAAGAAATACGGCTAATCCAAGAATTCCTTAAATTGTAGCTAATCTATGAATTGTTACAAATGTGACTAAATGATGAATTGTTACAAACATGACCAACCGACAAATTTCTGGAAATGTGACTAATTGATGAATTGTTACAAATCTGACTAATTGACCAATTGCAAGAAATACGGCTAATCCAAGAATTCCTTAAATTGTAGCTAATCTATGAATTGTTACAAATGTGACTAAATGATGAATTGTTACAAACATGACCAACCGACAAATTTCTGGAAATGTGACTAATTGATGAATTGTTACAAATCTGACTAATTGACCAATTGCAAGAAATACGGCTAATCCAAGAATTCCTTAAAATTGTAGCTAATCTATGAATTGTTACAAATGTGACTAATTGATTAATTGCAAGAAATACGGCTAATCCAAGAATTCCTTGAATTGTAGCTAATCTATGAAGTGTTACAAATGTGACTAATTGACTAATTGCAAGAAATACGGCTAATCCAAGAATTACTAAAATTGTAGCTAATTGATAAATTGTTACAAATGTGACTAATCAATGAATTGTTTGAAATGTGACTAAATGATGAGTTGTTACAAATGTGACTAATTGACCAATTGCAAGAAATACGGCTAATCCAAGAATTCCTTGAATTGTAGCTAATCAATGAAGTGTTACAAATGTGACTAATCAACGAATTGCTAAAAACACCTTTACATCTAAATCAATATCCTTGTGATTGTATTCTTTTTTGTTTATTGTTATTCTCCAACCCATGTCTACTTACGCTCAGGTACAGTGCAATCAAGTCTATGTATTATTTGCTCTTTTAATAATTAATGTACAACACGTATAACTCTTCCACACCCAAACCGAACAATATGGAAGAAAGAGAGAAAGAAAGAAAGAAAGAAAAAAAAGGAAAGAAAAAAAGATAGAAAGAAGGAAAGAAAAAAGGACGGTAAGAAAAATGAAAAAGGAGTGCGAGAAAAAGAAAGAGAAAGAAAGGAAGGAAAGAACGAAATGAAAAACAAAGGCACAACACTCTCTGGCTGCCTCAGGGTAATAGTTGCATTAGAAAAACCATAAACACCAAACATTAAATGTTTTTTTTGCGCTAGAAATCAATATCAATAACTAAAAAGTTGCTTTGTTAATCTTAGCAAAGCACACTACATTCCAATCTCACGTTTGGTAAAATTAGCCTGATCTTCTACGTAGTTTAGTCATTGTCATAAACAGGAAACCTAGTCATGGCATTCAGCTTTAACTTTATCTCAAAATACAAATCAGTTTTTTACCTGACATATTTCCCCCGCAAAAGCATGTAAAAGCAAAGGTTAACCATGTTCCAACTTGTTGATCCATTGTATTCCATCAAATTTAATGCCATGGCAACATGTGAATGACAATTGTCACAACATAAATTATGCTAAAACAGAAAACACAACTCATTTTGAGAACAGATATGCCATACTAAATCTATAGTGTACTAAATCATAGAAAAATTGTGTTTGTGGATGCCAGCAACGGCACTTGGTATCGAAATACACAAAGCCAAACATCAAAGCCAACATTTCGAGAATCAAAACTAAGCTATATTTCGTCTTTTTTTCATTTTTTCTCCTTCCAGCTACTTTAGCTTCCTACTCCTGTAAGTAGGTTTTCCAGTTGGTGCACCTCTCCTCCCAGAGGCAGATCTCAGGGGCTGTGGGCATCGCTCAAGCCACAGTCAGATTTTCGAAAATTGGTAACACTTGAGTCTGCTATGATTTGCTTTGTTTAAATACCCAGCCACAGTCATTCGGTCCAACCAGAAGCCCTAATATAAGACTAGGCTACCAATTATATGACGTTATATGAGTTTTTCAAAAAATGGCGGGAACCGCAAAAGTCCATATTTTAGCTAGCCTGAGAACAGTCAATGACCAATCATGTTTTGATTTTCTGCTACACCTATAGAGAGAACCACAGGATGCCACGGTGAGCCACGGTGAGCGATTAAATATTGTAATACCTACCGCAGTGCAGCTGTGCTGTGGCTTAGTCCGATTACAATAATCGGTACCTTACACGACATCTTGGATCTCTTCCAAGATCTTGAAAGAGCAGTCTGTGAGAGGTCACAACCGGAACTTTTCTCTTAACTTCGTACTCTTTGTTTAAAAATCATTGCCATAGAATTTGAGGATTTAAAGAGTATTCCACAGGTGAATCTGTCAGTGTACTACTTCTCGTTATCGCAGTTCTCAGACCGTCATAAGTCAAGGGCTTTGAATGGTGGGTCTTTCAGGTGTGTGATAGTACAGGCTTTAAACTTTAAGCTCTTCCTTTGCAGGAAGGGATTTGCCACTACTGGCTGCCTAAAAATCATAAACTATGCTTCTGGTTAATTATTCATTTTTCAATTGTATTGTATAATCTAAACAAAAAGCTGTCAGATTATTAATTATGTATGTTGAGCATACACTATTATTTTTCTACATTGTCTTAACTTTCTGAATTCATGGTTATGAATTCAGTTTGGTACACAGCTTTCTTTTATACTTTAGTTACAATTAGATTATAAATATTTATACTAATATATCTACATTGTAACCTTATACTTTGACATATTATTGTTATACTTATATTAGATTAGAGTTTGATTACTTGGTTGACAGTTCAGTTGGCTATAAAATACCGCCCACTTGTTAATGCTTGGTGCTGCACACAAACTCTTAAACAACATCAAGGCACGTTGATTTTGCGCCATCAAACAGAAGAAGTCAGGCAAAGCAGCTGGATCGACAAAATACTAGCAGAGGCACTGAAGGAAGGCATTGAACAAATGGTCGAGATACTCCATCCATTTTTCTGGAGCATCTGGCAAGAAGAAAAAAATACCAACAGAGTGGAAAGAGTGATATTTAATCAAACTGCGAAAGAAAATAAACTGCTTTAAAGACTATGAAAAGGCTTGTGACAGTGTAAACCACAAGATCTTTTGGAAGCTGCTTGGACATTACTGGGTGGCGGAAAAGCTCACCACCAACTCTTAAGAGGGACTAAACTGCAGAGTGATTCATGAATGGCAACTGGTTGACGCCTTCCAAGCTACTGAGTTAGTATCAGACTCTATCGATAAACCTAACATCTAACATCACACTGCTCACTTCCATGGTAATTACGTGACCTGGTTGCCTCAATCTAATAGAACTGTCAGATCCGTAAAAGATACTTACAACTTCGCTCTTGGCCATGATCTTGTACAGCTTATTAATTGTCCCAGAAGATTTCCTGATTCAGATTCAAGAGAACATTCTCTTTTAAGCCTCTTTTGACTCCTATTCCTAAGCATCGTACAGTTTTATCTTTACCTCCTTTCGGATCTTCTGATGTTGTTATTACTATATAGGTTAAGGCAACTATTTCAAATCTTGTTGACAAGCCATATCATCACAAGACTTAAAATTGATCAGGCTGACTGGGATAGATTTTTTCAATTCATTGGTTTTATTCCTTGTACAACTGGATCCACGAAATGGGATACTAGTTGGTATAAGAAAACATTTGTATCTAGTCGTAGTTACAAAGTCAAATCTCATTCTCCCCCATGGTTTCATGCTCACTGTTCTTCTGCACTGCTTATCGCAATCATTTCTATGTTCAGTTTCAAAGAAATAAAATCTATCTAGGCTTTCTTTCCGACGGGCTAGATATCCTTGTAAAAGGGTGATTCCTGATACTAAATCTCGCTAAGCTGCGTGACTCTGTGAATCTATTTCTTCCCAAAGGCTAGGTCGTCGAGGCTTCTGGAAGATTTACAATAGTATTTCGAATTTTGGTATGTAGGTTTTTTCTCCAGCTTTTAACGATGGTCGCTTGTTTCTGTCCTCTGGAGTAAAGGCTAGTGGTTTGTGGTTTTTTAGCTCGATTCCTTTACATCAATTCCTCTTTTTGCCTGAGTTCTCTCTGCAAACCGATCAGATTTTGGACTCTGCTATCAAAAATTCAATGTTGGTTCAAAAAATTAATCATGGGCTTGATCAATCCATAGCTCAAGGTTAAGATTTGCTTCCATTATTTGCTTCAAAGAATATGCTTCCGAGTCATTTTCTTTCTTGTCCAAAGTTTTCAATCTTTGCCTATCGAAGCATTGATTTCCTTCTTCCTGGAAAGTTTCTATGTTGTCCCCATATAGCTGAAGCATTGAACCATGTGATCCTAGCACATACCTACCCTTTAAGCTTCTTTCTGCCATTAGTATGGTTCACCATATGCTTTGAATGTTGTCAAGTCTAAAGTTAAATCTTACCTTTTGGCTTAAACATTTTCCCCTCTTTTCTCCTCACATTTGTGTACACCTAATAGCATAGCATCTTCTATGGTTCTTAACCCATATAAAAGTAATAATTTTTCAACTTACAGTGCACAAAACAATAGTATTAGAACTTCGTTTTCTACAAGACCACATTTTTAATCCACTCTTCCCTATAAACGCCGTCACTATTGCCCCACTGACACTTTGTTACCTGTAGTCCCGTTTGGTCTTTCATGGTACGCTGTTTATTATTATCTCTATGCAAACATACTTTGAATTTTTAGCATTGTTGAAGTACAAAAACATTCTTTTGCCTATGTTCTATACAAAAATTTTGTTCTGTCGCTCTAATATACATGGTTATTCTACAAGAAATAACATTCATACCATTCGGTGTTTATATTCTTCTGATGCCGCTGCGATTGCTGAGTCCCACGTCATCTGTAGGCTATTGACTTTAACTGGGTTCAATTGCCAATATCTAGAGGAGGAATGAAAACGAGTTATTTGCGCTAAGGTGATTACCATCATTATGGTACGTCTTTCAAATAACTTCAATAAACCTTAAAATTTATGAAACAATTTGAGCGACCTAAATTTTAACTCTCTGACGTATCTAGTTGGATTTTTATTCGGTGCTAAAATATTGTCAGCCTATAAAAATCTAAAGAATCATTATTTATCTAAACTGCCAAGTCTTATCAAACCTCGAGAAACATATCTGTATAAAATATTTCATTCCACATAGTGGTACCTAACAATTTCAAAAAACTCTTCAAGAAATACTCCGATCATCATGATAAGACCCCTCCCCAGCAAGCGTGCTTCTTTTTTGTTTTAGAATTACTATTCTGTCACATTTGCTTCCTAGTCAACAGTAAAGTATAGGGTAAAGTGAACAGAGTATGAATCAATACCCACTCCATCTGCCACAGGTGAAGTTTTCATAAGCAACTTATAAAATCAATAGGTGTGTAACCAGATACCTACTTTGTCTATGGGTGACAGGTGTCAATCTATCTCATCTTCCTTTTTCTGAGCAAAGCTTTATACCAAATCAATACTTATTAATCAATAATACCTCGACAAAGACGATTTTCAAGGCAATCGTCAAAAAAAGTCGCAACGACAAATAACCAATGATAAAAAAGTGATCATCTCATTAGCAAGTATCGCTCGACCAAAGGTAGGATAGAGTTTAAATTCTCGTCAGGAAAACAGCAATCGTCATATTTTCAACCAACTAATATGCAGGTCATCACGACATTTACGCAATTACAAAATGACTGCCAACAATAGCGTGGAAAAGTTTCAAACTTTAATTATACAGGCTATTGGTGCTTCTGAAGCACACCAGCCGCAAGAAAACCAGATGCAGCAAAAGCATCACACGCACTAGATAAAGAACAATTTTTACAAGGTCTTAGAGGATACAAATGTTTATGGGACACGATTATATACAATGTATACACTGTTATCCTGGACGTCGTGATAAAGTAGGGCAAACTCTTACAATGCAAATCAAAATATCCTGTTCTTAAAGTTAGGAAAAACAACATCTTTAACCATAAATAAACACGTAGTAAGGCCTGTGTATGAATCCAGCTGCAAACGTAAATCAATTTCTGTAGTAATGTTCTCAAAATCCTGTAACTCGTGAAGCCTTAAACAACATTATATGACATGTCTTGATAAATTCCAGTAGTACCTGTTTCTTACCCGTTTTAATCCCTATTATATTCTAATTACATTCTAATATACATACCACCATACGGTGGGGTTTTTCGTTTGAGGGGTTCTCAGCACTTTTTTCTGTGTGCAAATACAGTAAAATCAATTTTCGTAAAGCATTAGCTAATCCATGTAAATTTGGTTGATAGGCGCCATTTTATGCTCTGCATTTGTTTTCGTGCAAAGTGTAAATGCGCTCCATAATGAAGATTTGTATTCAGAATCGTCGTAAAATCGTCGCCAATTTCTGGCTACAGTTATTAAAATCGTCTAGAGAAGATCCAGCTTCAACTATAGTATTAGCATCGCCCTAAGCAAGAACATTGCTGTGAATAGAAAATATCTAAGATATATGCTGGCATAAATTCTGTTTTAAAAAAATCTACAAAGAACCAGGACGTGAAAAGAAGACTGAAAAACAATGCCTATGAAATGAATCTGCCCCCAATAGAAATTATGAATGAGAACTAGAATATCCTCTTGAAAAAACAAAATGCGGGATTAAAAACGGCCATCCATACTGAAAGAAAATATAAAAGCTTTACACACAACATCTTGTAAGGACAAAATGTGGCCAAAAACCCAATGGTGGTCCCTAAAGGCAGGTTATTTGGGTAATAATCAACTGAAATGGGTGGAGGAATCTTATGATTAACGGGATAAAGCGCATGGGTATTGCAATAGTCAGGAAGTAACAGTAGATTCATTTGCACTAAGAGATAAAATGCAAGAGGTAATATGTGATTTGAATGGTGTATCATGGACGAACAAGTTATAACAAACACATGGCACATGACAATATATTATAACAAAACAATGCTTCTTACTTGCACAACAAACCTCTAAAAATACATTACAAAAAAACAATGCTTCTTACTTGCACAATAAATTTCCAACAATAAATTACAAAAAAACAATGCTTCTTACTTCCACAACAAACGTTCAACAATAAATTACAAAAAACAATNGTAACAGTAGATTCATTTGCACTAAGAGATAAAATGCAAGAGGTAATATGTGATTTGAATGGTGTATCATGGACGAACAAGTTATAACAAACACATGGCACATGACAATATATTATAACAAAACAATGCTTCTTACTTGCACAATAAATTTCCAACAATAAATTACAAAAAAACAATGCTTCTTACTTGCACAATAAATTTCCAACAATAAATCACAAAAAAACAATGCTTCTTACTTGCACAACAAACGTCCAACAATAAATTACAAAAAACAATGCTTCTTACTTGCACAACAAACTTTCAACAATAAATTACAAAAAACAATGCTTCTTACTTCCACAACAAACTTTCAACAATAAACTACAAAAAAACAATGCTTCTTACTTGGTGGGATTTCCAAATGCCATATCATCTTCCTGTATTAATCAAGAACATAAAAACATTAAAACTCCACATTTAAAATTCGAATACATACAATAAATTGGGCACATTGGATAAAATAAACATTATGGGTTGATACAGTACATAATAAGTAGATAAAATACATAAAACAAAACCCACACAGTAAAAATAGCTTTATGAATGTTCTTTGTCTGCTAATTTTCCACTGCCAGTGTGGCAAATGTGAGCTGGCAATTCTAGGCCAGCAGTACTAAGAAAAAGTGCCTAAAAGCATACAGTAAGAAAGTGGTATGCAATTTTTATTTTCAAGGCAATATAAGTTGTTCTTTAGTTTTTGGGAGATGAAAAATTCCCCTGTCAGATAGGATATACACTGACAGCCTCGTGAAATCATCAACTAATGTGACAATTGTATTGTTAAAAAACAATGGAACCTTGAAGTAAACTTTTAGTCTTTCAATGGGTTCAGTTACCTTGATGAAATGTGACTCCGTAGATTTGTAAAATTCAGTTTACAAAAGTTGACCAGCCTTCAGTTTTGCTCTATAGATACAGTTTTTAGTTTTGATAAAATGTGCCATCCTAGTGATCTCAGGATAACAAAGAAGGCTGCAATAAATATCAGAGGTCAGAACAGTGCAGAAGACACTAGTAAAAGTATCAAGAGCCAAATTTTCCTTTCCTAGACAATAAGCTACTGTATGTTACAATAAGAAACTATGGCTTTCTAGTTCCTCCTCCGGTCTTTTAAACTGACCATTCCTTATCATGCTTGAGTATTTAACATACTATATGTAAGTAGCTGGTCTTAAATTAGTAATAGGACTGAAATCTCAACTTACAAACTATTTGCAATAGATTCCACTATAGCATATCCCTTTTTTCTCTGTCAGATGATTATTTATATCACTTTTATCAAGTGTGTATGAAAAGAATCCTTGTTAGGGGGTTAATTTTAGCTAAAAATGGAATCCACTAGGACTAACGTGAAAATAATCCAACTACACTTTTCAGAGTTTTTATATCAGCGGATGCTGTTGGTCCCAGCAAAGGTCTCATTCTGTCAGGGTCAGGATTGATTTCTCCATTTGATATATGCTGCCGAAGTAGACTTAATGAGGTAGTTGAGCATATAAAATTTGCTTGATTCAATTTTAGATTTTTCTTGTTTGCTACTGCAAAGAATCTGGCAAGAATGTGTTTAAACAGCATGTCTGCACACACTTATGCTATCCAAATATACATATGCTTTTCAAAATCTTCTCCAATAATTTCATCCACTAGGTGTTGGAAACATGCCATCATCAATATAATAATCATCAAATATATTGCTGATGAAAAAATTTAAAACTCCAACACCTTAACTTATTTTACCTGTAAAACAAAACCTGTAGACTAAAACATAATAAAATTATGATCAATTGTAGTCTCCTTACATTTCTCTATCCTTACTGGCAATGCTATACAACATTTAAAAACAGAATCCAATTTATTTTTCTGGCTTTTACATTTAAAACTCATAAGCAGATTTTACTCATTTTGATTTGCTAGGAGACGAAGGACTACTATTTATCAAACCATAATTAAAAACGTAATTTTAGAAATTCAAATCTAAATTTTCTTATAATAGGAAAATGAACACTAGCAGGTATTTCTACCTGTTGGTATTCATAAAGCAAGTCTAAAAAGTAAGGTAATAAAATGATAACAAAAAGTTTGGACTTACATCACACTTAACACAGCATTTTCTTCTAATTTCAATTGTTAGGTGCTTCACTGTAAGCAAGGCTTTGAAGCCATTTTAGTGCAGAAGACTTTTTTCCTTGTACTTTTTCTTCTTCTTTTTCATGTACCAAAACATATCATACTATAGGCAATATACAATTTCCAAGCCCTATATCCTAGCTTACATTCATTCTTTCCTTTATTCAGTCAAGCATCTTCAACCTTTACATTCCTTTTGCCATTTTTCTGTTCAATTCCATCTCATTAAGTCTTTCAATTCCATCTTCTTCTCTCATATAATGTCCAACACATCTCAACTGTATTTCTTTGATGGTGTTCATCAAATGCCTTTCTGTTTTGCTTTTTGCAAAACTTTTGGTGTGGACCGACTATCCTCTGTTACCTGGGGACCACAGGGTCCCCAGGTGACAAAGTGGTGAATGGCCTCTAGATATGGAGGTTAGCTGTGAACAACCAATAATGAGTCCAGGTCAAACTAGCAGCCTTCTCAAAGAGTGTGTGAGGGACAAATCCTAATCATGTTTGTCTCCTTTGAAATTCATGGAGATGCATGTTGTAAAGGATAGGCTTGGCGGGTGTTGGCCACAATAAAAGCTAACTGACCAACCTGATTTAGTGGGTACTGTTAGCCTTGGATGGAACCTGATTAGTATCAACCACAAACAAAAGCACTGGCATAAGGAAGTACATCCAACCACAAAACGCATGCCCCAAACCCACTCACAGCAACCACCAGCAATGCCTCCCAGAGCAGCAGGACCGGAAACAAAGGCAAAAGTGCCACACCCAGCCAGACCCAGGCTGAATGCTGACCCTGCCCAACCAATAGTTGTCTACCACACCAATACCCCTAGGTGGGCACCCAGAACACCTGCACACTGGCAGGGCATCCCAGCAAAGCAACGGAGGGGGTCCCCCAGCAGAACTTGTATGCCAGAACCACCCAAGAAATCAGGCAGGGGGGGGCATTGGTTAGAATGTTAACTGGTAAAGACACAAGGTAAATGGTTTACTGGGTTGAAAATAGAAAGAGTAATGGTGGTGTTGGCTTAATTCTTGCAGTGAAATGGGTGGATCATGTCTTTGAGGCTGAATGCATATCAGATCTAATTTCTCTAACCAAACTCAGAGTTGGTGAATGCATTGTGACAGTAGTGTCAGTAGATGTTACACAAAATAGTCTTGACAACAATTTGAAAGATACTTTTTTCCAAGACCTACAAGCATCAACACCAATATATGGTGCATCAAAAATCATCTTTATTTGTGGCAACTTCAATGGTTACATTAGTAGCCTGATGGTTACAATTGTGATCATAGTGTCAAAGGGTTTGGTAAATGTAACAATGATGGCAAGAAGCTACTTGATTTTGCAGTGGCTAATGATATGGTTGTGGCTATTTCACTCTGTAAAAGTGGCAGCCATCTCATGACTTATGAATCA
Source organism: Morbakka virulenta (assembly GCA_003991215.1). Lineage (NCBI taxonomy): Eukaryota > Metazoa > Cnidaria > Cubozoa > Carybdeida > Carukiidae > Morbakka > Morbakka virulenta. The sequence goes on from RDPX01000421.1 coordinate 369,241, forward strand.
GATGGCTACTATAGCCAAACTGACTACATTATTGTAAGGGATAATAATTTCAAGCTTGTTGCCTTCTTGCTTTCTGCTGATGTTATTGCTCTCCCCTACTTTCAGCTTTCCTATTTCAAGTTTTTTTTTGTTTCAATCACCAGCATATAGACCTTTGATATAATAAGTCCATCTTTTCTCTACTGTGCCATCTCCATCTTTAATACTGCTTGTCAGATTTTTCTTTCTTCTGTGTGTAACTTATCTAACTTTCTCATGCATTATTATTTCTGTTTCTTTCTTTTTAATAGCTTCAGTTCTGCACAGTATGCTTCCAGATATTCCTCTTTTGCTGTTATGACAAAGTGAACAAAGAAACCTTTCTGATTTCTTTGTTCACTTTGTTACACTTTGCTTGATTACCTGATACTAAGCTTCTCTCTTCAACCTTTTCAGCATCTCCTCAGTCATTCATTTATTTTCCGAAGTCATTTTTCTTCAGCATATACTGCCCTGCTGCCCTCATCAATGCAATCAATGAAGAAACTTCCATACACGTGTATCTTCTGGTGGGTGGCATTTCTTGACATTGATCTTTCTTGTTTTGGCAAAAATTTGTTTTGGCATCATAATCATTTTTCAATTTTCAACTGAAGTCAATAAATACTATTTTTCTGATTACTCTGATCAAATTTTCTTTAACTTTATTTTGATTTTTCTGCATACTCTTTAATCTTTTCAATTTATTTATTTCTTTTTCCTTCTCCTAATTCTGTCTCCAACAACATGTCCAAACTCAGTAGTATGCCACTTATAATGGGAAAAAATTAGGTGCAGGGGCAAGCAAAGAGTCCATACTGCAAACGTCTTGCATGGTAATCAGTTGATTTAACCACTCTGCCCTTACTGTTTTAAGTATATTGGCACAACAATTTAGAGTTACACTGTTGGATATTTTCACTTTTATTATCCTGAAGGTATTTTTGGAACAAGTGATGTTGCTTGTAATGACTAACAATGGAGTAGATGGCTTGACTGGTCATGACAATGTCTTAGTAGTGCAATTACAGCAATAACAGGTTTGAAATTTGATGGTGTTGATTTTATTGCACCAGAGATAAGTCAAGGATCCTGGTTAATGATGGTCTCAAGCTTTTTGGTGTGAGTGCTGTGCACCAAACCAGTCCAAACTACTTTGCTGCAGAGAGAACAAGAGCAGTAGTGGTCATTTTCAGGTTGGTGAAGTTTGGACCCCATTTTTGACCAACAAGCAACAAGTTTCCTGAGCAGGTTTACACATTATTAAGTTTTATGTCACACTAAAAGTATATTTGGTACATCCTGGTAAAGTAAAATTCCATGCCCAAAAAATTTTGTAATACTTTTCTAATAAGAAAAGGCAATCAACTCAAAACTAAGTTTATTCTACTCACTTCACCACAACAAATAACCATGTAAAAATTAAGTAAACAAAATCCTTTATCAGAAATATACTTGATGTTCATAAGTTAAAACATTAAAACAAAAGGCTATAGTAAAAATGATACTATCAAGTCTACTTACAGACACAAAATAAGGCCCTGCAAAATCTCGTATTACTCCAGAAGACATAGCAATGCCCATATGGCCAATTATAGGGAACATCCATCTAAAACAAAACAACATGAAAAACCTGAACTAAATCAAATACCTTGTTGGTCCCTATTTTTATAGGGTAGTTTATTTTTATCAGTCATAAAAACAAATCACCTGTTTTTCAATACAAACACAATCTAAGTATTCACAGCAGTTTATTATTGTACTTACAACAGAAAGGAAGAAACAAACTACATTTTCAATATATTGTGTAGTCATAGATATAAGAACTTTATCATGTCATGAGTCATAAGCTTTTTCTGAGGTATGTTTCAAGAAATACTTCCCCCAGCCTGGCAATGGGAGAAATATCTCTCAAAATGTAGCTCAGAAAAAGGCTTTTTTGTTTGGATCAAACTATGCAATATAACATGTTTCAGATGGTCTGAACAGGCCAAAGCCCTGCTCACACACTGTTGCTGCAAGTCATCCTAGAATCAACACTGCCAAGTACCATTAAATGCTCTATCTGCAAATATATGTAAAATCAGGAAACATACATTGAATTCTGTGTCTCTATATCAAACCACAGGGAAAAAAAACAGGGAGCACCACAAGGTGGTGTCCTTTTACCTATTCTTTTTAACTACTACCTAAAGCACCTCCCATAACCACCATCCAATATCTGACTGGTTAACTATGCAGGCACCTATGATGCCAATGCAGCATTCTGATCTCAGGTCCTTTGCTGCCACCACTCTACCTCATCCTAAACAAGTACCTTGACAAAAGTACATGACTGGTTCACCAGCTGAAGCTTGCAACTGTCAGCTGAGAAGTCAATGGCCATTCAGTTTATGTCAATTGCTGGGTAAGTCAATACTGAGCTACCTGTACAAACCAAAGGAACAAAGATCCCAATGATACACAAGTCCAAGATTCTGGGCATCCTGTTTGACAACCTGGCAATGTTCACAGTGCATATAGAGCACATCAAACAGAAGGTTTCTGTGCAGAACAACATAGCAAAATGTTTGGCTGGAAGCTCCTGGGGTAATGAGAAGAAAATTCTTACCACCATGTACAAAGCAATCAGCCAACCTATTATGAATTGTACAGCCCCACTCTGAACAACACTGTTAAGCATCAACAGCTGCCACAAGGTGAGCAACACAGACCACCTGCACAGCAAAACCAACATCATACCTGTCTCCGGCCAAAACAAGCTACTTAGCCACCAATATCTGCTCTTTAGCCACATGGAATACCATCCATGCCATCATATACTCCACTGAGCAAATAAGCATCACATTTGACACAACCTACTTGCTATGCAAGTAATATTCAGAACCAAGCACCAGAGCTAACCTCAACTCCTTAGGTGCCTAGCATCATCTTAGATGTCCACCCTCCATCTACTGCTGCATCAGAAATGACTTTTCAAAGTGAGGCTCCAGCCATGCTGACCCAACTAACATCAGGCTATTGCAAACTGCTAAGCAGCTACCTTGTCTATATCAATATAAAGATTATCCAGTTTACAGCTAAATAGACCACCCCCACCTTAACCCCAATCACCCCCCCCCTCAAAAAAACACCCAAAACCCCAAACAAATATACATACTCATGGTCCAATTTAGGTGGCAGTAGAATGCTGTATGGGATGGCATGGGTTGTGTTCATTGACAGCTTCTTGGTATCCAGAATTACAAGACTTGTTACCACTAGAACTAAAGCTCACAAACAGCAGCTATCAAGACATTGACTTCCAATTCAATATTCCTTTCGAAGATCCCAATAAGTAGCTTTTAGTTCTGAGGCCATGAATAGTTTAATACAAAAAAATACTAGCCAAACATCTTCTACAGTCTTCAGCTTTTCACTGGTGATATTAAAGCTGACAAGATCAGTACATGAGCAGTTATGTACCACTTTACATGTGACGTTTAAACAAAATCATATGCTGCAGTAAATGCATTAGCAAGCACAGAAATATGCTAAATAAGTAAATTCTAAGCATTTTTTTAATCCAAAGAAACTTTTTACCTTGAAACAGTAAAATTAATTTTTCAAAAAATTGTCAGTTGTTACTATTAATATCTTTTGATAATAATGATTTGAATGACAATGGTTAATTTAGAATGGCTAATGGATATGACCACATGATTTGTATAAATTTATAACATTTTATACATCATTCATTTACAAAGATTTTAAATAAAAAGTTCTTACTGGATATCAGCTTTATTGTTGGGTGCAGAAATAAATATTTTGTTATCAGGAAAATGATTACCCAGTGTTAAGTCTAGATTTTTATCACCCTTTCAAAACCAAGGTAAAACACAAATAACATGTAGATACATCCATATAAATTAATATCCATCTGATTTTTTTATTCATCTAATCAAAATCTATGTGTATGAAATTATCCTTTACTTTAGCAATGGTCACAAACCATTATCATCATGTGCCATCTTCGTATCAAAGGTTGGCCACCATGGTTCTCCATCTTATTTGATTCTCCACTGCTCTCTTTGCTTCCTCGTATGTTCTTGTTGCACTCCACTCTTTGATGTCATCAGTCCACTTCCTCTTGTGTCCACTTCCTGTTGTCCTCTTGATCTTTTCCCTTCCATTGTGCCCTCTAAGATGACATTGGGTAGTTTACCTCCACTGCCACAGAGTCACAAACCAACACAGCAGAAACAAGTCACATTTGCAAAAGATATGTAACAGGATCTTCAGGCTCTCAAAGAATGGGCAAGAAAGTGACTAGCTTCTTTCAATGCTAGCAAAATGCAACTAATGTCATTCAGTAGAAAGCTCAGTCCTTGTCTTCCTCAAATCTTCATTGACTATCATTCTGGTGCTAGTCCTGGTGAGGCAGCTACTACTCTTGAGGAATGTTCACCACTGTGTATGCTTGGTTTGTCATTTTCTCCAGTTCTTTCTTAAGGTTGTTATATTCACTCTGTTGCTAAGTCTGCTTCTTGAAAGGCTCATTGTATTTTCCAAGCAAGTCCATTATGCCTGGTGACATTTCGAATCTCAAAATCTCCGATCTGTCCTTGCATGGAAAACTGTTGTCACATCTCATCATAATGTTCCTGGTGGAGTTCAGGGACCTGTTTGCAACTAAATAAATTTAAATCTTGATGCTACTCTTCAACCTTTGTCTTGGTATGTCTTTTTTTTAGGTATAATGGAAAATTGTGTTTTGATGAGCATTGTTCACTCATACAAGTTTAAATTGCTGCATCTGGTGTCACTCATTTTCCTAAAATCTTCATCCTCATGTAATTGCTGCCCCTCATTGTAATAAATCTCCCTGCAAACATAGTTTTTCCTTTAATTTCCAGATTGTGGAACTGATTGTTTTCTGAGTGCTTTCTTAAATTATATATCCTCAGTCAAAAGATCAACTCTTATACTTTCATCTCTTGGTATTTCATAAACTTGTTGGTTTTATGCCTTGTATGGTTCTTAATTATTCACATTATCACCTTAATGTACAAAAATTGTTTGTTTGTGTGTATTTATATATATATATATATATATATATATATGTATATATATATANTGCTGCTTCTTGGTGTCACTCATTTTCCTAAAATCTTCATCCTCATGTAATTGCTGCCCCTCATTGTAATAAATCTCCCTGCAAACATAGTTTTTCCTTTAATTTCCAGATTGTGGAACTGATTGTTTTCTGAGTGCTTTCTTAAATTATATATCCTCAGTCAAAAGATCAACTCTTATACTTTCATCTCTTGGTATTTCATAAACTTGTTGGTTTTATGCTCTTAATTATTCACATTATCACGTTAATGTACAAAAATTGTTTGTTTGTGTGTATATATATATATATATATATATATATAACAACCAACTTATGAAATAATTTCATTTTTTGTGAAACTTTCAGTTGCACAAGAAATATAGCTATTTTCCAAGCTTACTATTTTGATACTGCTTTTTAATGTTTATTAAGCACTCCAGTCTAAACACAAGCACATTCACAATGCTATTACCAATGGAACAATTTAATTGCAAATGTCTTAATAACTTTTAATGCTCTGCGAAGCAGATAAATTTTCTTTTTAATTACTGCACTGGCCTCTCTTCTGTTATCATTTATAAGTTGCTGCTTTAAATCTAATTAAGCTTAATTCTATTTCCTTGAACTTTTATAATCATTTGCACTGTTGAGGTGTGGTAGCTTACTTGTATGTCATTGTTTATGGGCTTATTGGGTTAAAGCCCAACATAACAGACTAACAGTACTTTTTTTTCAAGATAATAGCAACGGTTTATTTGCAACTTTATAAGTTTATAAAACAAATACTTTTTGCCTACTTGGTCTGATTCTTAAGCTATCTGGTGTTGAAGAATTCAGCTTCAACGAAAACAATATCAAAAGACTACAAAAACATATAGGCTCAAAGTAGTGAAACTCACGTCAGTGCAGGTATCGGAGTCCAAACAATTGAGTAAGGAAACCTATTTCTTGCTGCATTGACTTTCATACGTTGTTGTTCGACATTCCCCATATCCGCCATTCTCCAATTTGTTTGTGATGAAGGAATCAAAGCAACACAACCACAGCAACATTTTCTCAATAATAGTTTAAGGACAATGATCAAGGATTCCAAGAAACTTGCTACTGGTCAAACAAGTACACGCTTTCCTTTTTTGTTTGAATAGCTTCTGTAAGAACATCAGAGTGAAAATTGCCTAATTTGTAAGAATGTCTTAAGAATATTTCCAGGGTGAAGTTCATAAGTAAAATAGAAATAGTATGGCAATAAAATAAGACAAGTCTGAAATCTTTCTGAACATACTTCATGATATATATCGGGTGTCCAAAATAAACTTCACATTTTTTAAAAACTTTAAAATACAGTTAAACAAGAATTTTTTTAAAAATTATATTCCTCTATGCTTGATTGACTTTGTGAAGCCAAAATGTCCGAGAGTTTTTTTGTTTCTTCACTGGGGTAGCCATTACACTGATACTTTAACACTTCTCTTACACAACCCCACGAGAAAAGAATTTTCTCATAACAAACCATACACTTTCAACAACGTCATCGAGTAGAATGTCACGTTAGAATGTTAACGTTCGAATTGTGACGTTGTGATTATTGAATTTTCAAGCTGTTTGGAAAAAATAAAATAAAAGAATAAATTAGAATATTTCACCCTTATATTTTGTCAAATCAAAAGAATACTTCACCCTCAACGAAATTTTACTATTCTTGTAAAAAGAAAAGCGTGCATTCTAATCTCAGACAGCTGCATCCATAGATTTAAGAGCTTTATCATGTCTTCATGTCATCGACAAAAATATTATATAGATGAGTTGTTTGCTGATAACAGAGGGAAAAGATATATTTTCCAGAAACAAAGAGGTAACATAATTTTGAAAGTGGAAATAGAAAAGGCTGCAAAGAACAAGAAAAGAGTTAAAGCTGAGGCCATGAGGATGGGATTGAGGCAGAAACGATCTTGGCACTAGAAGAGTTTGGAATAGAACAAATAACAAGATTAGCAAATAAAATCCACGAGGAAGGTCATTTTCCAGAGATGATGTGCAGATCTATCTTTATCACTCGTCCCAAAAAAACGGGGGCTACGAAATGTTATTTTTTCAGAGCAATCAGCTTAATAAGCCAACCAACAAAACTGATTCTTAGAGTTTTTCTAGGTAGGCTGCGGGGTCGAACAGTTGATGAGGTAGCAGAAGAACAGTATGGACTCACAGCCGATAAGGGTACACGAAATGCCATCTTTGTACTGAAAATATTAGCAGAGAAAGCAGTTAGTATGCAAAAAGAAATACATGTTTGTTTCATTGACTATGTGACAGCCTTTGACAGGATATTCAGCTGTTGAAAAACGTATACGGGGAAAAAAAGGCAGCTGTGAGACTCAATGGCGAAGTTGGTGAGTATGTCGAAATAACGAAGGGAGTGAGACAGGGTTGTATACTATTTCTTGACCTGTTCTCATTTTACACGGAAATGATCATGCGAAACATTAAGGACATGTTACATATCATTGTTGGAATAAATGTTAACAACATCAGATATGCAGATGGACCAGTGCTGGTAGCAGAAAGTGAAGAAAAATTACAAAACATTGAGGATACAATGGTAGAAGAAAGCGAAAAGAAAGCTTTGTAGATAAACAGAAAGAAGTCACTTGCAATGGTATTTTCAAAGAAGAAGGAGTCGAGATGTAAGATTCTGATTAAGGGCCAAGAACTGGAGAAAGTAAAACAATTTGTTTATTTGGGAGTTTGGTTTCAGTAGACACTAGATCAGAAATGGAAATAAAGAGAAGAATTGATATTGTAAAAACAAGCTTCATAAAGTTGGAGAAGGTTCTACGGTCAAGTAGTATGACAATAGAAACTAGAATTAGGCTACTTAAATGCTACGTGGGGTAAAGTCTACGTTATGGTTGGACTATGAGTTGGACTATTACTAGAATTCTGGAAGACAGGATTAGAGCAGTGGAAATGCGGTTTCTAAGGAGAATTTTGAGGGTAACTTGGACAGAAAGGTTAACTATTGTGGGCGTTCTGCGTAAGGCAGGGACTAATAGATGTTTATTACAGACGATCGTGAACAGGTAGATCCGGTTTGTAGGGCATGTGATGAGGAAGGAGAGGCTTAAAGAGGTTGTGCTGACTGGCCGTGTAGAAGGAAAAAGATCAAAGGAAAGACAAAGAACTACGTACTGGGCACGGTTAGAAAGTGCAGCTGGTTGGAGACCCACTGTTCTCACTCAGGGTCTGAAGAACCCCCAAGAGAAGGATGTTATGACTGTCGCCTACACCAGAATTCTGGGACGGCACTCAAACTTGATTGATCATGTATTGAGTTGTAAGACTTTTCTGAGCTACATTTCGATAGATACTTCTCCCATCGTCAGGCTGGGAGAAGTATTTCTCAAAGCGTAGCTCAGAGAAAGCTTACGACTCCAGACATGATGAAGCTCTTTCATCTATTGCTTCCTCTGAGTCCGCAAAGTTAAGAATTTTCAAGATGCATCCATAGTTTAAGGATGGTGATCAAGGATTTAAAGTAACTTGCTACTAGTTTAATAAGTATTCTAATCTCAAACAGATACATTGACTTGGAACATGGCTACAAAAAAGAGTGGGTAGGAAGCCTCAGCTGAACAAGTTTAAGTGCGGGGTTCAAAGAGAAAATAGAATAAACCCAATGCATGCATTTCAATCTATATTGTCTTACTAAAATTTTTCTTAAGGCTTAACCTATGTGATTTAACAGTTTGTGCAGACACAATTTTACCAGATACGTGTTTTTTTATTCTATAGATTAATCCTCAGAACGCATAGCCACTACTTGTCACCAAACCGGCACTTAAACACGTAAAACCCATACTTAAATTTGTGGCTATCAAGATATCCTATGTAGATGAAAAAAGAATATTCTGTAAAGTAAAAATGAGAGTGCATTGTAAGCAAAAATGTTAATTAGGACTCATCTATAACACAGCAGCTACTGCTAAACCATGACGGCAGTATAAATTCGAAGATAAAAAGGTTAAAAGTAATAGGTAAAGCTAGGCCTGCCTTGCATTTGGAAGCTTTGGAGTCAATTCATAATCAACTTTTATCACCTCCTCTTTGTAGGCAAAAAAACAGTTCATAATCTTCAACTGTTTTAGACAGATAGTCACAAAAACAGGCCGGTTTCCTCAATGCTCTCTTTGTTTCACAGTATTAATAAAAACCCACTTGACTTTAGTTTTCATATTCTGGCCTCTCGGTCAAGTAGAGTGGCAGTGAAATAGCTATCGACCAAAGCAAACATAAAATGCTTAATATAAATTTACATCAACAATGCTATGATTACCTTTCGTCACTTGATTCTAAACTTTCAATGAAAGTTCTTCGTTACATTTAAAAATAGTCTCTTTCCCCAAACCACTTATTTTCTTCGCCCTGCAACAAACGCTAGCACATTGGTATCGCGTCTGCCATTTAACCAACAAAACGCTTTTACTTTTTGGCTGTCAGTCGGTATAAACACTTTTATTTTGTTGCTTTTGTCCACTTCTTAGCTTGAGGTGATTTTATTCCTAGTTATCTTCACTATTTTTTGTCACACGATAACTCGAATGTATGAGACCTTTAATTACATAGAAAAAGCAGATGACGTTTTTTCCCGGGGAAATGACTAATATAAAAATAATGAAAGTATGAAGCCATTTTATTTAATTGAAACGATGATAGAACCATATTGATTTACTCCTTCGAGTTTAATGTCTTCGTTTTGGAAAATTTCAAATGTCTATAATTTCTATTGTGCGGCAATGTCAAAAACAACAAAGGAATTTTATGTACATAAAATAATTTTCTGAATTTGATAACATTTGGCAATAATGATTAATCAGAAAATCAAGGCAAAACAATTCTTAAGACCAGTTCTCCGTATACTTGTCTGACCGAATTGGTCGAAGAGATGTCCAGAGAATTCTCTTAATCGTTCTGACAGTACAAGCCCAGCTAATAACGATACATCATTCATAAAAATCCTATTTTCCTAAAGACTTAGCAGGATCAGTAGGTTCTACCGAGTCGACTGCGCTCTGGATATGGATAATATAGATGTTTCTTCAAGAGAATTTCCCATGAAGAATTTGAGCAAAGTGTTTCTGGCAATGGACAGAACCCCATTCGTGTTCTAAGTAGTAAAATCGTCCGTAAAACAGGAACCATTTAAATAGTCAAGACTTCATTATAGGACATTATGTTCTATCAATTTCGAGAAATATATTTCGAGGAACATTCCCATCATCAGTACACCTTGTTTTCATAATGTTTATTGCCTATTAAAAACAACAACAAACGTCAAATCAATTACTAAAAACGAATATTGAACTTCAAAATGCAATGTAGAAGAATTACGCGAGTGAGGGACTCAGTTACAACTTAATAGTGAGTTCCCTATTACTACTAGCCGATTCCTTGAAACGCTGGAGGTGCTTTGGTAAGATGAGCTGCGCCCTAGCATCAACAAAAAAGAGGAGTGTGTGAGTGGGGAAATCACTAACAATTTGTTTGTTGTACTGTTTAACTTTATATCCAACCTTTTCCAATGTTATTTTATTTCCTATTATAATGTCAGATATTTTTGGCGATACACAACTTAAAATTTGTAATTGCTCAGCCAATACCAACAACTCTGGCAGTTGATATTGATCTATAAACATATACTTCTTAAAGAAATGCCACTGTTTCTTAGGCGTAATATCCTTGGTCGAGTAATTGGACTCTAAGGAAAGAGTAATAGCCAACTTGACGTCAACAGGAAAAATGACGTCAAATAACAAGGAATTTATAACCTTGAAATTTTCCTTTCTCATACTCTTATTTGGGTTTTGGTACCTAGTGAGAACTATTTTTATCCCAAGAATATTCTAGCGATTGTGTCATTAGAAGCAAAGGAAGAATTGGGAATGTCAAGAAAAATTAGGAATTCTCGAAAGAGGTAAAATTAAAATTTATCATTAAAACCTTCAGAGATACAGGTCACCTGTTGGAGATTGTCGGGAAATCTCAGAGGTAGTCGTGTTCTGACTAGCTCCAAAATATATTTATTAATTTAACAAAATTGAGTACTAATAAGCACTCTCTATATTAGTAATAGTATCATACATAAGATAACAGTAAAACTGGTAGAAAGAAGTATTTTACTAGTTGACTTTACTTAACGGTATTCATTACGCTGTCATTTACTGACTTTGCTTTTCAATTGACTCCTTTTGAAATATCGTTTCAATTGGAATACAAATACAAAAAGAGTAATATTTATAGATCGATTATTACAACACGATTTTTCTGGCAAAGGGTTTTAAGCGAATTCTAACTAAATTTGGGCTGTTGATTACGAATATGAACTCAGTTTTTGTCTATCACATCAGAATTTCGAGCTATGCAACTTTCCAATTTTTGATGAACATTACTCATCAACCTATAGCTATATCAAAGTTTTCATAATAAAGACGTGATTTTTTGTACTACATTTTGTATATTAATAATTAGGGAATAACAAATATTACGAAGTCGATGTACAGGAATCCAAATAGAATGACAGAAAAAAAAGGAAAATATAAAAATACACACACACACATATATATATATATATATATATATATATATATATATATATATATATATATATATGTGTGTGTGTATTTTTATATTTTATATTTTTCCCTGTCAGTCTATTTGGATTTCTGTACACAGGTCAGTATCAAATAGCAGTTATCTGAACGTGCTTTTCTTGGCTGATCTCTGATGTACAGCTTCTGGGTTGTCTCTCATTAAGCTTCAGCAATAATTCGCCATCATGTGTGCGTACCATCGCCCTTGATACCGTTCTTTCATTGTTCAATATCCTGATGAAAACGCTCTCCTTGTTCCTCACTCACATCCCCAAGATTCTCCGGAAAATTGTCCAAATGGCTGTGTAAATAGTGGATCTTGATACTCATTCTACATCCAAGATCTCACAGGCTCATTAGTAGTTCTTCCACAATCTCTTCACAGTTCTATGCTTTCTTATTCCCTAGAAAATTCTGCACCACATTACAAAATGCGTTCCAAGCCCTTCCTTCCGTCTCATCCACGGACGTGATAAAGTTTGGATCTCTCATAAGTGTTATAATTTGGGGACCATCAAATATACCAGCCTTTTTTTCTCTTCACTAAGACCGAAAAAAGTTGAACATATATGGCTGAAGCATTCACCACTGTGATCAAGAACTTTGACAAACTGTTTCATCAATCCACGTTTTATGTGCAAGGGAGGAAAGACAATGTTCTTCCTATCCACTAGAGAATCATGGATGACATTCTTATCACCAGATGCCAAACTCTGTCGCTGAGGCCATTCATTCTTCACCCAATGCTCTGCTGTAGCTCTACTGTCCTGGCAACACAGGAAACAGGGGTATTTTGTGTACCCTCCTTACTGACCTAAAAGATAGTTAACCATTTTCAAATCCACACAAATTACCCACAAATTATTATTCTTCCTTACGTTTTACAGAATGACCTATTGGTACCGAGCCATACTTATTTCCATTGTGTAACAGAACACATTTCAAACTTCTTTTGGAACTGTTGATAAAAAGGCTTCGATCCCTTGAATCATAAGCTGGAAGTCCCTAAAAGAGAAGAAACTCTTCTACCTGAGTACAAAAGGCAAGCTGGCCATCTGAATGGAAGTACTTCCTCAGTTCTGCTTCCCTGTTGTGATAAAATGGGACACTTGTGCCGGGTTTCAACATTCGATTCTCTTGCAGTCTTGAAGCCAACAGTTCAGCAGACTCTTTTGGTGGATAAAGATCTCTAACCAAAACATACAAAGTCTGCTGAGTAAACATAATTGGTTTGTCACTGTCCTCATCACAGGGCTGAAAATATCTGCAGTGTCTTCTTCATCACTAGAAGAAGGTGAGCAGACATCTGTGTCATCCAGTTTTGGAAGCTCAGTAAATATTGGTACAGGTATTATTTCTTCACTATAGGCAACTGGTCGAATAGGTGAAGGGATACTTGGGTACTGCAAATATTGCTTGTTTTTCTTATTGAAATCTTTCACATTGACAAGGCAGAAATAGCAGTCATCTAAATGATTGCTTTGTTCTCTCCAAACCATAGGCACTCCAAACATCTCTCAACACAGGTTTTGCAAACTTTGTGAGGAGCCTAATGCTTGTCTTGGTCTGCAAGTGGTACTTTGAAGTAAACCAATTACACGCTCTTAACAAAGTCAGTAATATTGGGCCTCTGATTCTTCAAAGTAAAGCTCCCACAGATGTAGCAAAATATATTTGGATCACTTGAGCACTGTCTTCTGTGAGATGTAGAGGCCATTGTAAGGTCAGAAAAACATCCTGCAGACAAGAAAAAATTTGTTAGCTACCTGAGTTGTTGCTTGAATTTCTATCCAAATTCTCACACCTAAGGCATTGTTTCACAAAAAAAACAGCAGAATAATAACAATAAATACCTAAATTTAGTAATAAAATCAATGAAAAAATACTACCTGCAAATGAGTGTTGTGTAAGTTAAAATCTGTTTCTTTACTTTTGTATAAAAAAAATGGTTGTGTTCTAAGAAAACAAAACTTTTCTTCAGTTTATTCAAAGACTAAATGAAAAGTAAATTTACCAAAATGAACCATATAATCCGGCCTTTTTTTTTGCTACATTATTTGATAGGATATTATTTTCTTAAAAAATCATGAAAAAACATAAATATGTGTAGCTCAAAAACTTACTGTGAAGGAGAAAATCTAAGATCAGATTTGAATTCAGCACCCTCAAATTAGTCTAAAACTATTCTTAAATTCCATACCAGAGAAAAAAACATTCTTTAATTACCAGTGTTACAAGATTATGTCAATTTCAAGGGCGAAATATATCAAGTATGATTACATTTGATTTGTGAAAGATACAAATATATAACAGGAAATGTCAAATAATCTTGTTATATTTTAATTACATGTATGATAGCAGTTTTATAATACATATGTAGTTTTAAAGTACAAATGAATTCGTATAATAATATGAAATTGAACTAAAAAAGTTATTCATGCTAAATTGTCTTTTGCTCTTATTGACGCAGGGGTGTTCTTTTACACCCCGAAAGGCATTTTGTAGTTGAAAGACCTTTACTTAATCTCCTGACCTCCCGTAGAATTCAATGCCGTATTGAAAACATTCTACCAGCTTTGCTCCTGACTTTGGTAGCTAGCTGTCTCTGATTCCACTTCTTGTTCTTCAACTTCTTACTCTTCATCTTCGAATGACCCAGCTACAGATGCATCATCATCAACATTTACCCTGGTTAAAAATATTTATTATACTGAAACATTTTATGTCACTGCTGTGCAAAGTTTATCAGCAGCTGGCTGAACGTCTTCCTGATTGAAGCCTACAAAGTCAAACTCTTTTTCATCCTCATTCGTCTCTGAAGATTCTAGGGTTTGCCCCACCATTTATTGATGAAATATCTGCAAAAGGCTTTGTTGCAAAGATATAACGCATCTTTGAAGTTCAGAATCTTGAGATAGTTTTCCATTATGATGTCATCTTTTCTTTAACGACTTGACGTCACGAGTTTGATTTAAATGTATGTATGATTTCCTGATCAAGAGGCTGTATCTCAGATGTAGTGTTTTGGGGGAGATAATAGACAAAAAATTTCCAACTCTAGTTCTGTAGCTGTCAGCTGGTTGATGTGCAACACAGTTATCTTCCAGTAGCAGTTCCGCTAGATATTTTATTACCAGACTTGTCAAGTGCTGATGTACTGCTGGAACAAAGTTTTGATGGAACCATTCTTCACATATTGATGCTACCATTCATGCATTTTTGCTATTCTCATAGAGAAGTGGTAAACTTTTCATGCTTACATGGTGAAAACCTCAAAGAAATCTGAATTTACCAATGAAAAGTGGTTTTACTTTGTGTTTGCATGTCATATTACGACCTAAGAGCAATGTTCTAGTCTTCTCTTGGACAGAACATGATAGTAGAGAGCCATTTCATCTGCATAATGAATCTGTTAAAGTTGCAGCTCTTGTTCTTGTACAAACTGTTGGAATTTGGCTATAAATTCTCCTGTGCCTGCAGAACTACCTTTACCAATTATCTTTACCTGAGCAATTCCAATGGTGCTATTTTCATCTGTTCACCTAGCCTACTGAACCAGTAAACTTATGAAAAGCCTCTTCTCTGTATGTATGTATTTGTATGTATTTATTCGCCACTAACAAAAAAATACAAATGTTCAAAGGTAAATGGTAAAAACCTAATACATGATGTTATCCAAAATAGTTAAAAAATAAGACTAAACAGAAACAAAAAAGAACGAAACAAACAGGCGGGACGGTAATCTAGAGAAACGGTGGCAGGGGTAGCATAATACAGATCATGAAGACCTTATTTTCATTATGGCCCCTTGTAACGTAAATGGACATGTAACATATAACAGGGGACAGACATTGAGTAGCCCTATATCTATAACAATCTACGATTACCCAATGAAAACAATATCAATAACCGTGCCGTAAAGAAAATAGAATATTTAGTAATACACGTAGATATCGCTCTCTTTCTTCTGGAGCTTTTCAAAGAAAATTTTTTTTGATGTTGTGCTTAAAAGAGTTAGTATTTGAACTTAATTTAATGTGCGACGGTAACCTATTCCATAATTTGGGACCCAGATATGATAGAGCTTTTTGGCCATCGTTACTACTTCGGAAGGGTATTTGAAGTTTGTAGCTAGAGTTTCGCGTGTAGTGGGCATGGTTGAGTTGGCTGTAAATTTCCGATGTGTAAGATGGTAACGTATTTTTGAAAAATTTGAAAATGTTTGCACAAGCGCATTGCTCAAATCTCTCTTTAGTTGGTAGCCAATTTATTTTCCGAAATTGTTTAACTCCAATATGGTCTCGATTTCCAAGCCTCAAGCAGTATCTTATGCATTTGTTTTGAGCCGATTGTATCTTTTTGGTGAGGCGCTTGTTGAGGTTTGGGTACCAAGCAATGCACGCATAATCAAAATGTGGCTGGATTAACGCATTGCAAAGCAAACGACGCAGAGAAT